>LNGK01000008.1:2470313-2563894 GCA_001510575.1 Knoxdaviesia capensis | reverse complement strand
CTTTTCTATGCTTGTTGTCCCCCTCCTTAACTCTGATCATCGTCTGCATGGTGATTCGGTCTTGGTGTATGTCACTCTGCCTCTCTTCACTCCACAGCCACAGTGACTGTTGTCTTTGCATCTGCTGCAGCCCGTTCACCATCCAATTACAATCTTATTATTTGGCCGAATTGGAGTTCTGCGTCACATCTTGGTTGTCATCTTCCTTACATGGCCTCCGGGGAACGTGCTTTTTTTTTTGTTGCCTACCCTATCCCCCAATGGATTGAGTTAGAACTTTTGCCGCGTGTGTGTGTGTGCCACATCGGTTCCTTGGTCTGCCCTCTTTCAAGTTCTACCCGTTCTGGACAAGCAGGGTATCATTTACAGATTTCTCCCGGGTCACGAGAGATGGCTTTTCTGCCTCTTTATCAGCCCAGCCATTTCTCTCCCGCGACTTGGCCAATGCTTGCCTTGTCTCTTCCCGCTTATAGGGCAGAATCCCATCCCAAACAGTATTTGGTGGTAGAGCCTTGGCAGAATCCTGTTCACGATATGATACCACGCTCTCTCGTCTTCTGCCTCTCTTCGGCCAAAGGGGAAGGGGGAGTGGGCATTCAGGGAACATGCATATGACTCCCAGAAAACCTGTCAGTGACGGGACTTTTGGAAAAGAGGTGTGTGTGAGAGGGGTTAAACAAGAGGCCCTGGGGCCCTCTTGTCAATGTCACACACCCGAACCTTTTTCTTCCATCGGTGGTTTTCCCTTCTTCACTCTTTCTCACGTTGCACAAGGATTCGGCGCCGCCCGCACACAACCGCGTACGCGCGCTCTGTAACGCAGGCGTAAGCATCTCCGATTTCCAAACCCAACCCACCCAAGGCACCTCGCTCTCTGCCTTTCTCTGATAGTGTTAGTTTGACACTTTTCTGTTTTCTGATTCCCCTCTTTCTCAAAAATCAAGTCTCTGTTCATACCTAACCCCCTCGTCCAGGGCTGGGGCCACCAACCCGACGTTTTCCCCCTTTCTCTGTGCCATCTTGGTGTTGCTTCTCATCGAGGCTTGGTCTTCTCAGCCCATGTGAAGGTTGACTCGTGCAAGACCTCATACATCTTCATCACATCACAAGCGCTCACACTGAGTCACTTTTACCCAAAGCTGGGGTATCTGAACATGCTGGGAGAGGCATTGTGACAGAAAAAGCAAAAATAGGACCCATATTTCATTTTTACTTGGACTTTGAAAAAGACCAGATAAGACAAGCTTGTCCATCTTCTTGTCTGAGCCAACGTCTCTTCTTCTTTCTTTCTTCATGGCGTTGTCTCTGCCACTCATACAGCCGCCCGCCAGTTCGCTTGTCACGATGAGAGCAACCGATTGGCATCTGTCTCAGTCTGGAGACGATTCCCTGGACATTGACTTCAAAGACATGAGTGCTGATCCACGATTCTTCTTCGGATTATTTAGATATCCGACAGACACTTCTTCACCTTCGCCGATTTCGATCAACACGCCGTCATCAGACCAGAGCTCTTCAATATTCAACCTCTACCATCCCCATCCACCCCTCTCTGCCCAGGCCGTGCCCTACTCGACGGACACATCGTCTCTTTATCATTCGTCTCAGCATATCTTCCCCAACTTTGACGCCAGGCCGAGACTGCCTCCCAGGTACGATGATGTCCCGTGTTTCTTTTTTACTCTGTTGTTCCTGAACCAGCCGGTTCTCTCCCACTGGTGAGTCCAAACTAACACAAAGCCGTCCCATGGGGACATTGCGCGGAGGTATCTTCAGCAATCCGGCCAATACGGGAATGGCCTATAGCCATCGCCCCACCACTCTACCTAACCCGGGTACCCAGATCAGTGCCAGAGACCAATATTCGAGCACACCGCCTTCGTTTCGGCGCAACATTGAACACCAGCCGCGATCGCCGTCGTTCTCACGGCCGAGTCTACCGCGGCACCCGATCTCGCCAACCCCGAGTCCCGGGACAGGATTTACCACGCCAGTCAGCATGAATCCTGCAACGGGAACCGCTTACCCCAAATCTACTGAGCCAATGCCGCCACTAGATCCCACGGAAGCCCTTGGAGTCCTACAGTATTCCGAAGCAGCCGGGGCGCCGATCAAAGTGGAAATTAACGGTGCCATTGACAAGGGCTTTTTCCTTGCCGACGGAGAATGGACGTGTTATCGGCGAAATTATCTCTCGTGCGCCTGCTCGTACACCCTCTCGCCACATTATCCCAACTCCATGATTCACTTTACCCAGACAGGGCATCAGCAATCCCTCACTGTGTTCGGCTTCTCCATGTGCATCTCTGCCATCGTAGCAGACAACGACGGCCATGCAATTGAGCTAGTTCAGCACACGCCCAAGCGCGACAAGGGCCCAGTCACTAAACCGCAGAAGGTGCCCCTATCTCCCAAACTCCCGCAACCAGCGCACCATCACCATCCCATGCTCTACACTGGCCACGACACCGATATCTCCCGGTCTCGGTATGGAGACTCCTTCCCGGGGTCTCAGGGGTCGACAGCGTCGGGATTCCAGACCGAGCACACGTTTGAGCGAATCCAGTTCAAGCAGGCCACGGCCAACAACGGCAAACGGCGGGCAGCCCAACAGTACTACCACCTCGTAATAGAGCTGTGGGCAGATGTGGGCAACCAGGTGCCGGAAAAATACATCAAGGTGGCTGTTCGCAAATCGGCGAAGATGATTGTGCGCGGCCGCTCGCCGGGCCACTACCAGTCAGAGAGACGGGGAAGCACCAGCAGCGGGCCTGGTAGCGGAACCGGAGGCTACGGGCCGGGGTCCATGATGGACTCTGGGTTCTCGGCCCCTGGCTCTGCGCTGTCGGGTGGATATGCCACTACGGCATACGACTCTCGCGGAGTGCACTACGGACGGCACCACCATCACCACCAGCCACAACCGCATGACCTCCCGGCCGAGGCAATTATCCCGGCCGAAGACGTCAAGGTGATGGACTCGACAAAGGGCTACCAGTACTATCCTAGCACCACATATGAGGTGCAGCCCGACCCGCGCCAAGGAATCGACATGTTCAATCACCATGGCGCCCGGGGCGACCACCCGATGACCGGCAGCTCGTTCGACCCTATCCAGCAGCACAACAAGGCTGGCGGGAGCAGTGGCGCGGGCGACGGCAGCGGGAGTGGGTCGTCGTCGGCGATGTTCTACCCCGGCCCGTTGGTGGCGAACCGGCGGTGCGGCCAGTTTGAGGGCAAGAGCCAGTCGGATGGGTACTATCCGACGGTGCACCCTCAGTCTGGGATGAACATTGCCAACATCTCTTGAATGGTATTTACGGTCGCATTTCTTCTTTTCGTTCCTTTTTCTGTTTCGGGCATTGTGTTTTCGTTTGGGGCTATGACCATCCATGATCTATCGAGGAACGTTTCCCTAGTGTTTTTTTTCTCATTCCTCTTTTTCCTTCTTCCGTATGCATTATTATTTTTAGGACACCGTCATGACACATCTCAGACTTTATTGCGTCTATCTATACCCAATTCCCCCGCCCTATCCCACTCTATTTCTCTCTTCCTCCTTGCTTTGCTGTTTGAGTATTCGAATCGTTTCTTCGTCTTCTGATCTTCACGCTAGCTGTTTGTTCTCTTTTCAGAATCTTCCGTTTTCCCATGTTGAACGTTTTATTTTATTCTGATGTTTGATTGCGTCTCAGTAGCGTTGCTTGCTGGTTCTGCTTTCTTGTTCTTCTGGCACTGGGTCTCCGGCCTACTGGTGGTGGCAACCCCGGCACTTCAAAGGTTGGGATATTCGAGCGAGATCTGTGTTCCAGCGTTTTCCACTTGGGGGATTCGTGCTATGGATACATAGTCTCACGAAATGTCCTCATGCCTGCATTGACTCTGCCTCGCCCCGGATGCCGGGACCTGCCCCTCTACCTCCCCTATATCGTTGATTATTATTAGCCTTGGAGTGATTGGATCATGTGAATTTTGGTTAACCCTTCTCGCGAGTCCGTTTCTCCTCTCTTTTTATTTTCGTTTTTCTCGTCAACCGCCTGAGCTCATCCCCGTTGATTTGGGACATGCCAGCCTGCGCAAGCTACAGTAGGAAAAAGCTTCCTCTGATATTTTTTCAAGGGCAGACCAAGTCTCTTCCCGCGGCTCCCGGTCCGTCTTTTTCCAGGCCTTGGTTCCTCTTGCGTTGAATCTGTTTCTCTTTTCTTGCTTTTCGATTTTTTGTGTTTTCCCCCTTGGCTTTTATAGGATTGAACTCTGTTCTCGTTTTATCCGCGTTTTCGTGCTTTTGTTCCCAACCCTTTTTTTTTTTTTGCCTGTTGCTCTTCATTATTTTTATCTTCGACGGTTTACGGCCTCCTACAGGGATTTCTTGGATTTGGCAAAAGGGTTTTTCTTTTTATGTGGTCAGGAACGGGACCAGTTTGAAGCATTTTTATTACACTTATTTCCTTTTCTTTCATCGCTTCTTTCTCGGCTGGATGACCACGTTTCTTGTTTCTGCTTTTCAAATTTGGGCGAGATTTTCTATCTCTTATTTTCTCTTTTTGGAATCTTGGGTAGGATGGACATGTTTGGGGGAATTTTTAGATGGAAATCGGGACGCCTTTTTTTCGGCTGGGAGGATTACCGAAACAAACCACCCAAAACAGATCCTCTCAGGCTACACGAAAGGGCACACAACAGGCTAGACTAGAACTCCATGGGAAATTTGATATATATATGCAAACACCATCATAGCATTTCCATCTCCGTGCAGTCTCTCCCCGGGAGTCTAAACTGCCTGCCGTTTCGGGGGCCCCTGGGTATCGTCAATCAACATGCGGACACTTATGAGGTGGCCAAGGTTTGTGGACCCATCCGGCCTCGCCTCGGGCACGTCCAGAACTTCGTTACTGCTCTGCAGGAGCTTTTCGTAGTCAGACTTCAGACCCGTCGCGTTCAGAATCAGACCGACGGCGGCGTGCATCTCCAGAAGAGCTGGGCTAGGACCTGGGGACGCGGTCTGGGCTTGCGGGATCGTGATGGTCTTGGGACACCCCACAGCCATGGGTTCCGGACACCCGACCTTCTGGGGCGGGAAGACCACCTTGTATACGTTCTCGTCGTCCTGAAGTATCACACAGTCATTCCCGTCAGTACCGCAGAAACTCAGCGCCGAAATACACAGCATGAACTTACCACCTCCTCTTGAGGCACGAGCAACACCCGGAAGCTCTCAAACAGGGTTCCCAGCGCTCCCGACATCGTCAGTGCGTTTGCAGGAGACGCAACGGTCTCTGGAGTGATGACCGCCCGGATGGCCGGGAAGTAGCGGTACAGCGCCGCCCAGACAATGGCTCTCGCATCTTCCTGCACACCGTTGGTTGGCATGGTCGAAGTTGCCGCGAGCGCAGGCGGCAGGATGTAGGCGCACTGCGTGCGCGTGATCAACCGGTCTTTCGGGAAGACCAGGCGTTTGGTCGCGGATTCGGTATCCGGCACGTCGGTCAATCGGCACCGGTATCCGTCGCGTTCGAGGCAGGTGGATGCCAAGCCGGCGTGGCCCGGGGTGGTGGCCCGGGCCGCCTCGGCGGCCCCACCGAGAACGGCCACTAAAACCGCCATTCGAGTCAGTAACGCAAGTCAAACAAACCGGAAAAAGAACACAGCAGGATAAAGGGGAGGAACCCCGCACGTACTTTGCTTCAACACGGCATCGCAAAAGTGCACCCGCAGCGCGCACAACTCCCAATCGGCCCCGACGGCGAGTATGTCGGCGCACAGAGCGGCCCGACCAGCCGGGGGCAGGTACGACAGGGCGGCACAGAGAACCCGGGGCGTAGCGGCGTCCGGGCCGGCGTAGATGTCGATCCGCTCGAGGGCATCGCAGGTCATCTCGAACAGCGTCTCGGAGTCCGGTTCGGGGGCGGTGGCCGGCAAGGTCTGTGGGTCTCCGCCGACCGGGGTGAGCGGGTGTGGGGTGATGCGGGCACGGAGGCGCGACATGGCGTGCGATGGAGGTGTGGCAGTATGGATACGTGGTGGGAGATGGGTGAATGAAGAAGAAGAAAAAGAGGGAAACTATCGGTTGTGGAAAGCGAAATTTATCAGTCAGGAGAAATGAAACACGGTGTTTAGATCCAGTCAACTAACTTGAAGCAGGTCCTTCTCGATGACTTCAACCCTAACCCTGATGACACACGGATGACTCTCGTGAAACTTACACCCCACGCTTCACATCATCAAATCTAGATTGCAATCCAAAACACAGAAACCATCCCGGACTTGGGCGTTATGCACAATATGAAACGGGAAAACAAAGCTGATGTTGAATCTAATCGTAAATGCTATCTATAACACTCGGGGACCGCGGAATGAAGTCCCGGCAGAGATATACCACCATGGCGTTATGCACATTATGGGAGGAAGCAGTAATCGTACAAGGTGGGATGGGTTACACGGCACAAAAGGGGTGGAATACTCCCAAAGGTCCCGCAAAGAAAACCCCCCCTATATGGTGTTTCCGGCCCGCATGACGCATTCTGGAGTTACACACAAAAAAGATTCCCCCGCGAGAGCTCCGGTCCTCCTCACACTCCCAGCAGGCCGGGCCGTCAGTAGCTACGCCAGATCGAGTCGGCCATGCGCACAACCTCCGTCATCACCTTCACGTCGTGCACGCGCACAATATCCGCGCCGCCCTCGACCGCGGCCGCCACGGTGGTCGCGGTGCCCCAGGCGCGTTCGCGCGGGTCAGCGATGCGCAGAGTCTTGCCGATGAAGCTCTTGCGGCTGGGCCCAACGAGCCACGGCAGGCCGCGCAGCGCCGGCCAGTCGCGCAGGTCGGCGAGGTGGCGGAGCAGCTGGATGTTCTGCGGGACGGTCTTCGCGAACCCGAGCCCCGGGTCAAGCACAATCCGCCAGCGCCGGATGCCGGCAGCCTCGGCCGCTGCGACGCGCTCGGCGAGCTCGCGGGCCACGGTGGCCACGNGAGCTCGCCCGGGCCTGTCGGGTAGTCGGTGAGTCCGGCCATGGTGGCAGGTGTGCCGCGCATGTGCATCAAACATATCGGCACGCCCAGCCGCGCGACCGTCGGCAGCATGTCCGGGTCGAGGGTTCCGGCTGACACGTCGTTGACGAAGTGGGCACCGGCGCGCACAGCGGCCTCGGCGACGGCGGCGCGGTACGTGTCGACGCTGATCACCGCGTGGGCCAGCTCGGGCATGCGGGCCACGAGCTCCACGGCCGGCACCACGCGGCGCAGCTCCTCTTCAAGCGGGACCTCGGGAACTCCGGGTGCCGTGGACTGGCCGCCGATGTCGATAAAGGTGGCGCCGGCGTTGGCGAAACCGCGGAGGGTGCCCTCTATGGACTCCGGGGTGTTGGCGCCGCCGTCGGAGAATGAGTCGGGCGTGAGGTTCAGGATGGCCATCACGTGGGTGGTGCGGCGGGGGTCCGCGGGCTGGAGAGGGGCGAGGAGGGAGGGCGAGAGCGGAGTGAGGGGGCTGAGAAGCTGCCGGTCGTGGGGTAGCTCGTTGAGGAAATCCTGGGCAAGTTTCCATGGCCGCGAGGAATCGATGGGCTTATCAGGGATGAGCCTGCAGGTTGAACAGGGTCAGCAAGCGAGACATAGAGATGAAGGGACACCAAGACGCATGGAACATACTCAGCAAGCGGCCGCAAGACAAACTCGCGCTCAGGAATGCCGATGTGCGGCACAATCAGCCGTTCATGGTTTATCCTTTGGTCGTCGTACATCAGGATATCCAGATCAATGTTTCGCGGGCCCTTATCGATAAGCTTGCGGCGGCCCATGGAGCGCTCGATGTCCTGAAGCTGGTCGAGCAGCGGCAGCGGATCGAGCAGCGTCTCGACCTCACACGCCCCGTTGACGAACTTATCCTGGTCGAGCACGTACATCGGGTCGGTCTCCCACAGGCTGCTGGTGCGCAGCACGCGGATGCCGCGCCGGTCCATCTCGCGGCACGCCTCCTCGATCATCGCAATGCGGTCGCCCACGTTGCTGCCCAGCGCAATGTACGCGCGGTGGGTTTGCGGGCCGGCCGGTGCTGCAGCGGCTCCCGAGCCGCACCCGCCACAACAACGTCGCGGGGCGTCTCCGGCGTCGGTGGAGTGCATTCTGGAAGCGGCGACACGGCGCCCGGCCGGTGGCGTGGTCCGAGGAAACGGAGATGGTACTGCACGGCCGGCTGGTGTGAAGGATGCTAGTGGTGTAGCACGCGTAGATGATTGCAGTCTGTCACGGCTAGCTCCACACGTCCTCACTCCCGGTGAAAACGCGCACCGCCAGGCAATATCACGGACGACTTGACGCTGGCCCGCAACGAAATGCTGCGCTGGACGTGCGAGCATTAGGCGAGAGCCACAAGGTGGCCGTGGGGGGTACAAATGAAAGAGTAGAAAGCAGCGGATATCAAGAACGGAGACTTTTTTCCCCCTTTTGGTCTTCCATTTGGTTCCTGGCTAAATGCGGATTTAACGAGTTCATGATGGTTCTCCAAGGTGACGTTTGAAATTTCAGTGGTGATCGTGGAGCATTGGACAGGTGTCAGCAGATGCCAGCAGGTGGCCCCAACTTTCTTAGGGTTAGGGGCAAGATCATGATCAAGCTGCCGCATTGCATCGGCTCTCTGGCCGCTAAAGGCGCACGGAAATGCTCAAAAGGCATATTCATCTGATCGAATTACGACCAGCAACTTCAGTTGAGGCCGGTGCACTGATAAACTGCGACGGTGGCGGGATCCTTTTCACCGATCTCTCGCATCGACCAAATCATGTGAACCGGAGAACCAGCAACAGACAAGCTGCAGAGGCACATCCCCGGCGTCATCAATTAAAATGCGGTGGTGGTATTCTTCCCCAGATTTTGTCTTGCCTCCAAGAGCCAGCCGGACCAGGAAGCGAAGAGACCCTAGTAAAAGCCGGAGAAACAGGAATGTGTGTGCCTGGGCCTAATTTCCCTCCGCTCTCTCTCTCTCTCTCTCTCTCTCTCTAGCAGCCAGAAAATGGAACCCAAACACATTCATTATATGCAGGAAGCGGGGCGTACCCAGACTTGTGGCCCCTTCTCCCCCGGCCCAGTTCTGCAAACGTCACAAGCCTTTCGAACCTCGGTTCGGCTCACGCTGCGAAGCTAAGCGCGGCAGTGTGCAAAACAGCGGTGCTTCAGCGCTGGAAAGGTGGTGCCGCTCACCTGTAGAGCCCGCCAGAACACCCTCTCCACAGCGCTCGTCTCCTGTGCGAGTGTTGCGCCCAGGCACAAGGCACCACAGCCACGCTCCCGCTGGCCGGACACTGGAACACAGCAGCTTGCCGGGAGGGGAATGCGCATCGGCCAGCCAAAAAAGAAACAAGAGCAGCAGAGAGGCAAAAAGCAAAGCAGCAGCCTTGCTTCCCTAACTTGGCCGTTTGTCATCTGATCATTCAAACCTCTGCGCATTTCTTCTAATCCCGCCAGCTCGGTCTTGTTCTTGCGACTTCCTCATAAACCCCCATCGTTCCTGCTTCGTTCTGTTTTTAACTTCTTCCTCGTTTCTTCTCTTCTCTTTCTTTCCACGAGCCTATCCCCCCTTCCTTCCTCTTCTTCTGTTCTCTTGGTATCTATCTCCATCTCCCATCTTCTTCCTCTTGATTCTTCCTTTTCCCTCGACTTTTTTCTCTTTCGCCTCCCTGAACGTCATCTCTCTCCCGCACCCTTACTCCCTTCTTGCTCTTCTCTCTCTCCAGTCTTCACAATGGCTTCTCCTCGTAAGTAAAGTCTCCCAAGTACTCCATTGCGTGGATTCCCACGGGAATATATATCTTTTTCTACTTGCCTCCGCTTCCCCCTCTTCTTTCCGCCGTGAGGCTTTGTGCTGCTGTGCACGAGCTGTGTCTTTCGGGCTTTTCTCCTATCCCCACGCAACTCCAAATACCCAGTTTTAAAAACAAATCTGGGGTTATAAGCGGAGTACCCCGAATCTCACTATCACATGCTTCCAACCGCAACAGCGCGAACATGCCAAAATGTCTCCGGAAAGCAAAAAGCACAAAACACATGCCGAAACAAAATGGCATCATGGGATGATATATTTGGGCAATACTGACAAATAATGTGTGTGGCTGATTACAGAGAAGATTCGCACTCCCATCACTGATCTTTTCAAGATCAACCACCCCGTGCTCCTTGCTGGCATGAACGTGGCTGCCGGCCCCAAGCTGGCTGCTGCTGTCACCAATGCCGGCGGTCTCGGTGTCATCGGTGGTGTCGGCTACACCCCGTCGATGCTGCGCGACCAGATCTCCGAGCTGAAGGAGCACCTTGTTGACAAGAAAGCCCCGTTCGGTGTTGATCTGCTACTTCCGCAGGTCGGAGGCTCGGCCCGCAAGACCAAGTACGTACCTTCTTTTTCTCCCGTAATAACTGGGCCAGTCACATGTCGAGAACTTTCTTTCATCTAACGAGGAGGTTTTTTTTTTCTCTTGCTCTTCTTCAGCTATGACTACACCAAGGGAAAGCTTGACGAGCTTGTCGACATCATCATCGAGTCTGGCGCCACCCTGTTTGTCTCCGCAGTCGGTGTTCCCCCCAAGCACGTCGTCGACCGCCTGCACAAGGCCGGCATCGTCTACATGAACATGATCGGCCACCCCAAGCACGTCAAGAAGTGCCTGGACCTCGGCGTCGACGTCATCTGCGCCCAGGGCGGCGAGGGCGGCGGCCACACCGGCAACGTGCCGACGTCGGTGCTGATCCCGGCCGTGGTCGACCTGTGCAAGAACAGCCGCTCGCCCATCACCGGCAAGCCGGTGCTGGTGCTCGCCGCCGGCGGCATCTCCAACGGCCCGCTGCTGGCCGCGTCGCTGATGATGGGCGCGTCGGGCGTGTGGGTCGGCACGCGCTTCATCCTGACCGACGAGGCCGGCGCGCCGCAGGCCCACAAGGACGCGGTGCGCACGGCGTCGTTCGACGACACCATCAAGACGCTCATCTTCACCGGCCGCCCGCTGCGCGTGCGCAAGAACCCGTACATCGTCAACTGGGAGACCGAGCGCCAGGCCGAGATCAAGGAGCTGACCAGCAAGGGCATCCTGCCCTACGAGTCCGACGTCGAGCGCCTCGAGAAGGGCGAGACCAAGCACATCTCCGTGCACGACCTCACCGCCAACGACGACCCGGATGACGTGCTCGACCAGTTCCGCCCGTGGCTGATGGGCCAGTGCGCCGCTGTCGTCAACAAGCAGATGTCGGCCAAGGACGTCATCGACGAGTTTGTCAACGACGCTGCTAAGTGCCTCACTGAGGGCAGCAAGCTTGTCGCCAAGTTGTAGAAGAAGCAACCGTTTTTTTTTTGTTGCTTCTCTTCTCGGTATATCACGGCATATAGAAAAAGATTTCATGTACCATATTACACCCCGCCACATCTCCCCACGGTGTCAGTAGCCATATCTTCCGATCTATTCTCACGCGTGATAGCAGAGCATAGAACCGGTCTTATCGGTTGGTGTCGGGGGGACGTTGGAATGCATGGGATGAGAATCCAACCGGGGATGGGAATTCCGTTCCCGGGGTGTCAAAATCTCTCCTGTCGGTTTCCTTGGCTTTTCTCTCTCTCTCTCTCTCCCGATCTTTCTTTTTTCTCCTTTGGTCTATGATGGGGGTTTTTGGAGCCATTCTTTCTATGTCTTTTATGTATTTTCCATTATTCAATCAGGAGTTCTTCAATAGGAGTTCCCTTCTTTTGCATGCTTCGGAAGTTCAGTGAAATGAGACCTCGTATCCGCAACGCCTTTCCCTGCTGTGACCCGTGTTTAGCATGTCGAGAGCCGAGACACCAAATAGGGTATCTAACCCTAAGGGCAAGTTCAAGTCTGAGACATGTGATAATGTGCGCTGTATGTATGCCAGCCAAAAACATATCAACTGCCTATAAAGTTCAAAACGGAAATCTTGTATTATATCTATTTTTCCCTTCATTACTTGCATGAATTCCATGGCTAATCCAGTCTCCGTCCATTTGGGATCCTCCTCATTAATATGTATTTTTTGACCGGCATGTTGAAAAAGGGGGGTGTTCCGTCAAGGATAATGAAGAAAAGAATGAAAAAAGGAGGGAGGAGAACAGGAAACTTTCAAACATTACTGAGAAAGGAAAATAAGAAGGAAAGACTCAAAAGGCGGGCGCAGAAAGATGACGAAAGGGAAGAAAAGAGCAGAAAAACAGAAGCCAAACTCACAACGGCCGAACGGGAATGCCAACCAAACACACGAAACGAAACAAGAACTTTCTCTCCAACGGAAAAACCAAAGGGTTTAGGTCAACGTGACAACCAAAAATTGAGGGGGTGGATGATAAAGATTAAGATATTGCAGTCTTGGGCGTAGTAGTATGCTTTAGTTTCCAAGATACGCCCGGATGGCGCCCTGCAGCCGGGTCGCACCTTCGCCGAGCACGTTGGTCAGGTTCTCCAGGTCGTCACCGGCAGTGATGCCGAACCGGCGGATGAAGTCCTTAGCGGCGCCCTCAAGGTCGCCGTAGTCCTCGACCGACGGCTCCTCCTCGGGACGGCCGAAGTAGGCGTTGGACGAGATGGATGTCGCGCCCTCGAATCCCTGCAGGCGCGTCTTGGCCTCGGCCTGCGCCGACGGGTCAAACGATCCCTTGCCGAAGAACTCGTCGGATGAGATACCCTTCTGGGTGCCGAACTTTTTGCGAGCAAAATCGCTGCTGTCATCTGTGTGGAGAAAAAGAATAATCATGTTAGAGTGCGTGTCCCAGGTTCACCAGCAGCAAAGGAGGGGGTATAAAAGCACATAGACACGTGAGCGCAATCGAAAACTGACCTTTCACGCTCGACTTGATAGGGCCGACCGAGCCGAAGCCTCCAGTGCCAATGGACCCCTTTTGGGCAGCGGCCTTGCTGCCACCAACCTGGCCGAAGCCTAACCGCGCAACTCCCATGCCCAACCGCTCCATCTCAGCACCAGACTTCTTAGCCGGGCCCGAGGTGGATCCAAATCCGCCACGAGACGGGCTGACTGGGGTAGGCGACAGGATCTCGGCCGACTTGGCCGACTTGCCGGGCTCGATAACCTCCTCAGCATCGGGATCGTAGCCCAGCTTCTCAATGCGCTCGGCCTCCTCCTTGGCCTTCTTCTCGGCCTCGTCGAAGTCGATCAGGTCGGCCGTCACCTTCTTAGCAGCAAGCTTCGAGCCAGCCTTCTTGGCCCCGAGCACGTTGGTCTTCTTCGCAGCAGCGCCGGTGGCAGTTTTCCGCAGCGCGGCAGACGTAGTGAGGCGGTTGGCGGCCGGCTTGGCAGGTTCGCTACCGTCGCCGGCCTGCTTAGACAGAGGGGAGGCGGTGCGGGCAATCGATGCGGCTCCGCCAGAAACCAGCGGCGACGGTGTCCGGCCGACAACGGGGGGAGTAGCAGTGCGCGACACAGGGGGGGTGGGGCGCTTGATGGTGGGCTTGTCCCAGGAGGAAAAGAAATCGTCTTCGTTCTCAGTGGCAGGCGTCGAGCTCGCATCGGTGTCGATTTCGGTGAGTACGACCTCTTCGGGGAATCTGTAGCAAGCAAGGCACGGTTAAACACTGCAGCGCTCGGTGTGGACCACTTGCGTCATCCAGGGGAAGCTTATCAATGGGGATAAAGGCGCAACATACTCCTGAGCATCACGAGCAGCTCGTCTCTTCAGCTCGTCCTTGTACTTGGTGGCAGCAGCGCTCTGGTACTTCGTCTTGGGGTCTTTGCTGTTGAGAGCGGCAGAGCCGCCGTTCTGTTGGAAGAACTTGGTTGCGGACTCGTTTCCGCCAACCTTCATCATGCGCAGTTGGTCCCATTGCCACTCTGGATATATGCTATGTGTTAGCTACAGATCACGGTCATGTCATTCTCGAAATATCAAGAATACGGAGTAGTACAAAGAAGTGCCAGTTGCATATCAGTGCAGGAGAGAGATTGGGGTTGCGCATACGGTCGAGGTTGGTGGATCGGACAAAGGAGATGTGCACGCCGAGATTTCGGTGGTTTGCCGAGCAGTCGAGGCACAGGTAGATTCCGAGCGGCACCGACGTCCACGTAGGATTCTTCTGGCCGCAGTCGAAACACACCTACAACGAAACCCACAAACTGTTAGAGCTCTACCTATGTACTAGACGATTCTACAATCGAAGATCCCCGATATCTCCCCCCTTAATGAGCTCAGGAGCATCGCTCCCTCGTCAGCCCCTGACTGACCTTGTTGGCGGGCTTCGTCTTCAGCTTTTCAAAGATCTGCAGCGATTGCTGCTTCGTGGCAAGAGCCGCCATGATTGGAAATGCGAACGCGACGGCGAGGTTAAAATCGGTGGTTGAAGAACACGAAGATAAGGGCGGAGACTAGAGCTTGAAGAGGAGGCGTTCGAGGGGCTTCTGCAGATCAAGCGGGAGACACGGGAGAGGAGCAAAAAAAGAAAAAGCGAACACTTCAGAAGATGGGGGGAAAGCTGGATGATCGAGACAAGGCAAATCAGCCGAGAGAAAGGAGAATCACTATTGAGATTATGCAGCCGGAGAGGAGGAGGAAGAAGAAAAATAGATGGAACAAAAAAAGCCACATATATCATCGATAGGATGTTCGAAAGGGATACAAAAAGTTGGTGAGCAGGCGATGGCCATTCCCAAAAGCGCCCACCAAATTGGGTTCAGCCACAGTTCTGCCGCCACACTTGAAGGTGGCATGAACAGAACAGCCGCGCTTTCCCTCATCCAGACAAGTACCCACTATTATCCTGCCGGGCGGTGAACCGTTTTCCAGGAACAAGGAACCATGTGATGATAGCTTCAGGCAAACCTCGTGAGAAATGAGAATTTTCAACGGCCAGTTCAAACGGGCTTGCGCAATCACATCTTCAGTATAATATCTTTCGTTTTTCCAGTTAATCGACGTCCGGCTGTCTTCCTTGTTTGTTATTTCCCCTCGATTACCCTCTTCGGCCACCAACAGACCCCGTCGAGTGCATACCCCGACCATGGCAAAGCTCGGCAGCTGCGCGACCGCCGTGTTCCGGCTCCCCGCGACCCCCACCGCGACCGGCGCTCCGAGCGCAATCCCGGCGTCACGATCCATATACTCGATTCCGTCGTCGTCAACGCCACAGCATGCGCGTGCAGTAGGACCAATGCGCCGGTACGCGACACACACTGGCAGTGGCAGCAGTGGGCCGGCCGGTGGCCTCGGCACGGCGCGGAGCTCGCCGTCACAGGCGGCGGCAAAGCGGGGCAAGGTGACGGCGTTCAACGACGACGGGCGGGTGCCGTGGTCGGAGCTGTCAATGCGCGAAAAGGCGTCGCGGACAACGCAGCAGTCGGTCAATCTGGGGCTGATTGTGCTTGGAGTGCTCGCGACAGTGCGTTCATTTCTTTCCGTCTTTGAATCCCATGCCTTGTTCTTTCTCGTAGCACCCTTCTTGAACGTCATGTTTAGACATAACTGCTAATTGTTTATAATCGTGGAGCAGGGCGGTATTGTTTACGTTCTGTACGACGAGGTCTTCGCGCCCGAGGGCAAGGTCTGGCAGTTCAACCGAGCTGTCGATTTGATCCGTGGCGACCCACGATGCACGGCGCTGCTCGGCAGCGGGAAATTGATATCGGCGCATGGTGAAGAGACGTCGAACAAATGGCAACGAGCGCGACCGATTGCGTAAGATCATCTCCGCCTCCGAACTGCCGCGCCCCCGATGCGTATTTCTTGGGGCCAGTCCAGCGACGTGAAGAGTTCCACTGCTGACACGAGTGTATGGGGTCGATTAGGTCTACTGTTACAACAGACGGGCATGGTGTTGAGCACCTCATGATGAGGTTTCATGTAAGTTGACTTGAGGACATGCCACACCAAGTCCTGGAGCGCGGCGTGCCCCGCCCGCAACACAAAACACACGAGAGACATGTTGCTAACCATCACGCATGCTGGTCCTCTTCAATCCAGGTCGAAGGCCCGCTGAATCGAGGAGTCGTCAGCCTCCACATGGTGCGGCCACCCAATCAGGACGACTTCGACTACAAGTACCTGTTCCTCGACGTAAAGGGCCACGAGCGGATCTACGTGAAGAACGCCGACGAGGAGAAGGCGGTTTCGAAGCGTTCGGCCAAGTTTCTAGGGATCAAGTGGTCTTAGACTGCTGGTACTTGACAGCTCACGAGGAGTCATCAAGCAGGGTGGTCCGCCATCCATTGTATAACACCCCATCAAACAGTTCATTCAAGCCATTCATATCCATCAGCATCAGCAGCTTGGTTCCCGGCGTTCTGTCAACTTGTCTTTTTTTTGTCTCTCTTCCTCCATCGCTTTCACAGCAGCGTCTTGCGATTCGCAGTGTATTATTACATCAGGTTCATCCATTCTGGGAGGGATGGCACCGCCCAGCCAGCCGGTATATATTAGGTTACAAGCGTGGTTGCATGCGGTTCCACTGTCGCTCCGTGTTCGATCGTGTGTCTTGGCCGTCGTCCTTTGTGGTGATATTTGCCAGTGTCGTCATGGCTTGATCTATTCATGAGCTTGCTCGGTGTGTCTTCCTCTGGTGTCTTCGCGGCACCCATGAGCATCCTGAAGGCCTCGAGGCCCTACGATCGTGCAAATGCCAATGGCATCCAGTCCTCCGCACCTCGTGTGCCTTCTCTCGTCTATTAACAGCACAGATGTTGAGTTTTGCGGGGAAGCGAGCAATCGGATGTGCTTTGAAAGGAGAACAGTCGATGATGGCATCTCTTCCATGACATCGGAAGCTAGAAGTAGGTTGTCGAATTAGATAGGCCGTCTGCACGGCAGGTTCCTGCAAGGCTGTTGCGGTTGCATCGCTCCTTCGAGCACACCAAAACGTACGGGAGGCTATTTCTGAGGCCCGACGTCAACATCTACGGTACACTTTATTGTAAGGCTGGCTTCAATTCAGAGGTTCATGTCACTGAATCCAATATGTGCGTAGTATCAAGGCCATGTTGTATCTCCTCTCATGATATCGTCCTTCTCCAATACGCCCGTCGTATCCTCGTTTGTCTTGCCCTGCTCGACCAACCAACTGCCAATCTGAAGTGCCGTCTGAGTCCCCCTCTCTTACATCCGGCCTAGTCGATCATTCTGTCTCCAAATCTTCACAGCACACCACACCACACACTTTCACGTTCATCTCATCTCCCCCCCCCCNCCCCCCCCACACACATTTTTTGTTATCGCCGCGTTCTTTCCCGGTGTACCGCGTGTATGTAGAATTTCAACCACATGCATCCCCACACCCACGCCCAACTCCTCTTTCTCCGCCTTCTTGTAGGTCCCGAATCAACAACAGCTACTACTGTACAGACTTCCCCAGACCAAACAGTCCATAACCGCGAGATACAGCCGAGTGGCCCAAACCCGGTGGGCGATGAGTAGTAGCTTGTTAAAGAGGGCGTGGACTGAAATCAATCGTTATCTTGGCTCCTCTCTATCCAGCCGCAATACACACACCTACCGCTCGCCCGCCTCTCGGCTTTCCGTGCTTGGAGGCCGTCGCAAGGTTGTTCTTCTTGGTTTTGTGGTTTTCCCCAGGTTGGGTTTAGCCCGTAAGTCGGGTATTACCTACTGTACAGTACTATGTAAACCTGGAGGTGGGATATGGGGTAAAATAGATGAACTAGGGATCATTTTTTTCTTCTTTTATCTTGGTCGTCTGGGGCAAGGTTGGGTTTGAGATTCCAAGCTCACTTACTCACTTGCGCCGACGCCATTAACAAGAACAGAAAAATAAATCCATCCAGGCCTGTCCCTGGTCTCTTTGCAAGTTTAGGCAAAACGGGAAGAGCCCCAGGAACGGAAATTAACAGAAATGCCGGGCCCTTCTATCTTTTTTACTCCAGATAGACGGTTCAACGTGCTAGGCTCTCGGGGGGGGAGCAGCCATGCTTCAGATAGCACTCGGGGGGGTAGTGGCGGGTTTGATTAGAGCCCCCGGTAGAAGGTTTAAAGAACGTGCTCTGGGGAACTTGTTCCCGTTTGCGCGCAAGGGGATTCTGGCTTGCCAGCGTGGATCGTCAAGTCCAGGTGGCGAGTAAGGGGTGTGTGTCTTGCCTCGGCGGTCAAATGCTCGGCATCATGACTCCCAAGCTAGGCGGAAGAAACCAGCCACCAACAACCAACCCCAGGCAAAACACCGCAAGTTCGGTCTCTCCATGACGTTCCAAGCTGGATACAGTACAGAAGACAGAGATACCAGGGGAGGAAAGGCAAGGCTCTCGTTCTCTTCAAATACCGAGCACGCATGATCATAGGCACGGTAATTTCAGGTGCAAAGATCCTCAAAAAAGGAGGGGGCCATATATAAGGCATAATGACCAGGGGAAGGGGGTTCCTGTTTTTCGTTCTTCCTGCCATCCCCACGAGGCATAGCAGAGCCTCAAAACAAGATCTTCCAATCTTCCCTTCTGTCCCTCTTCCTCTAGCGGAAAAAAGTATGTCCCCAAAGCCGGTGCGCGTGTGAAGAAATCTTGATACGCGACACCCCCCCTTCCGGGCCTAGGCGCACCAATCATTTCCGCCCACCCGAGGCGACATTCCCCACAATGGAAAAAAGGTCTCTGGGTTTGTTTGGGGTTTTTCTTGCACATGTGAAAATCCAATATTCCGTCCTCTTTTTCTCCTTTGGTGTAAATCATTCTTCTGATTGTTTAGCCGTCTGGTGTAAGTGTAATCGATTTCAACAACTCCTTAGGGTTTGGGGTCCAGAGATGTTGAAGTGTCCGGCACTCTAGCACTCTCCCAACATGCAGAACTGCGGATACAACGGACAACGTGGGAAAACCGCGGCCCTGCATATCCGGGAGAGTCAAAAAGATTTTGGCCAACTATAATCAGTTCAGGTGTGTGTGTCGGTTGACATATCATGTCCTGGCGCAGGTACATGTGGATTGCATTTATCCAGTGGGTGGATGGCCTCAGTAGTCAGTGGTCGTAGCTTTGATTCCTCTCGGGCCTTATCAGCGAGCGAAACAGAGTCACCTTTCCGCTCGTATGAGCGAAGAATCTCACTAACCACCGATTTTCGGAGTTACTCTCCAGTGTATCTTTATTTATTTCTTTATTTTTTGGCTGAAAAGACTTCACACACGTGGTGGCGGAATGGAGAACAGGTCTAACAACCCTCAACCCGGGATTCGCTTTTTGATACTGCCGCCCCTCCCACTCCCATTCTGGTATAGCACACAACCACCCCCTCATGAATCCAGCAGCCAGGATTGACAGTTGCGGCTCAAGTAGAATTTAATATATGGTAGAATACTATAGCGTTTATAGGTAGCCTATCCGTCTAGTAATGTAATCTAGTGGTGCAGTTTCCTCGATATTCCCGGTTTTCAATCCACAATTTTCTTCCTTTCCCCCATCTTTTTTTCCGCCTTTCTCCCTCCCTCACTTTTTTTTTTCTCTCATGCCTGGAAGAGGACAAGGCTCCATTACACGGCGAAAGCGTGTATGGCAAAATTCAGACAACCAGTGCAAGGCATGGCTAGCCGGATCGTGGGATGGACGGATGGAGCAGGGGGTATCGAAGTACGCGGTCCCCACAGACGAGAAGAATATGATTATCTTGCGTGAAATGAAGAAGACGCCGGGCAAGGGGACAGAGTCGAAGGTGACGACCGAAGAAGGCCGCCACAGACGCTGGGGCAAACGAGAACGGGCCGAGATGAAAAGGGAAAAGGAAGCAAACACCCCATACTGCGAGGGTTCTCCCTTGCAGGGACTCGTCGCCCCTCTCTCTCTCTCTCCCCCTCCTCTCTTCTCTTTGGCCAGCGACCCCCGACACTCCAAAAGAGGATGCTAGGAACAGGCACAGGTCCTCCCCCCCCAACTCTCCCAAAGAACGGAGTCCCGTCCCCCAGCAGAGCCATAAGCACAAGCCCTATCGCGCTACATCGGCACGACGAGCCGGAGGGAAGGCTTCCCTCCGCCCAGCTTGGTGAATGCTGAGAAAGCCGGCCAAAAAGGCACAGTCAGCGAGAGGCGAATATTGGTTATCTGTCTGGGTCTGCTCTGTGTGGTTCAGGCGCAACCGTGGATGCCATGTGTTCGTCTAGTCGCTGCTTATATTTGACCGAATTGCCCTTATCGTGAATGTGTGTGTACTGTACAGTACAGTACAGATATTGGCCTCCTGCTCGGTTCATTGCATCTTCACCCCCACGGTCGGCCAAGCTGGCCTGAAGTAGTCTGTCGCCTATCGGCTCGGTGGCTGTTCAGGTGGAAGACCGTTTCGCCGATGAACGGTCTTGTGCTGGATGTACTGACAGGTCTGTTGGGGGAGGATCCTCCAGCGGCCGAGTATGCGAATGCCAGACCTGCTCGTCCTCTATATACAGTAGTCTCCAGCGTGTTTGTGTACCTGGATTCTGCAGCGGCCATGCGCCCGGCAAGCTGTGGCTTTAGTGCCCCTGATCCACGCGGGTTCTTGCGGCTCCTCCAGAAAATGGAGATTAGGCAAAATAGCTTTTTAGCTCGGTGTGAACGCTGGGAATTCTTGATTATCATTTTGTTTTCCTGCTGTTTTTTTTTAGAGTGCCCTTCTAAACAAACCCACTATCTGAAGTTCCAGCGAGCTCATTTGTTTGGTCCGTGATAGCACTCACCGATTCATTTACGTGGGAAACGACGAGATAAGGGGAAGCGGGAGAGAGGGCGGCTGGGCGTGGAAGCAACGGAATGAACACGTTCAGTTAGATACTCGAAAAGAGACCGAAATATACGGTCAAGACCGACCTGAATCAATTGACGACGACAAGTGCATGAATCGCTCTCGAGGGCTCCCCTTGTCCCCTTTTGACACGGGACAAAAGGAAAAAAAGAGAGCTTCGGAGACAACACACCGCGGTTGACCCGGTCCGTGTGTGAGAGTGTGTGGCCTCTGGACTGCGTTATGCGCCATATCCATGCTCGAAAAAAAAAACCTTGCATCCACCCGGTCCCCTCTCTGCCAAATTCTCGGCGGTACTCATCGAGGGCATTTCACTGCTGTTGATATCTGGACGGGTCCCCCCCCCCACATGTATGGCACAATCGAGGAGCTACCCGAGATGCATATTGCTGGTGGTTGTCTGTCCTGTAGTCCACAGGTTTTGGAAGATACGCCGTGCGTGGGAGAGAGCATTGCACCTCGATTGATGAGGAGGTCCGAGCTCTTCATACGACGATGTTGCGGCCGCTGCAGACCGACCGTATCATTCCCACGTCTCTCGCGGCCATTTTTCCTCCCTCTCACCCTGATCCCCAGATACCCCGTTCGCCCACAGTGAGACAAGAGAGGCCGAGACAGAAAGATGGAAACCCAGAAAGGGTGTGTATGGGGTCTCCATATTTCCCACGGAAAAAGTGGTCCTAGCCAGCCCGGTTGTTAAACCTTCTCGCAGAGCCTCAACTTTTTATTCTGGGTCCCGTCCCAGCAAGTTTTATTATTTCCTTTCTCTTTATCGACACCCCTTCAGACTCCACCTTTTGTCTCTCTTTTTTTTCTCTTTTTTTTTCCCTTTTTTATTTCTTCCTTTTCTTCCTCTTTTTTCCTTCTCGGCCGGACCCAGATGTGAAAAGAGGACCTAGGGGAAATTGGCAGCATTGCAAAAAACCCTAATGAAAAAAAACTTTTTTTTTTCTGGTTCCTTCTTTCTCTATTTCCTTAGTTGGCTTTTGCGCCGCCTGTGGGAGGGCGAAAAGAAAAAAGAATATTGCCCGTCGACCGACCGGCGCAAAATCTTTGGCGTTGAGAGTTCCCTCCTTCCCTCGTCGCCCCCACATCTCCACTCGCATCGCACGAGAATATCTCGGAATGGCCTCTTGCCTCTCTCGCTCCCGACATTCTCCCTGTGTCCTCTTCCCTGCCCTGTACGTAAGCCAAGCCTGGCCGCCATAGGTGGAATGCAAAATTCAACCGGGCCAGGCAGGAGACCCCAGACCATGATTGATAGGAGATAAGCCGGAACAAACGAGCGGCGGTGTCTCTCTCGCCTGATACAGCACACTCTTTCACCGCCGCGCCGCTGTTGTCGCCTTCCTCTGGCCCGTTTGCCGTGTTCTTTTTCCGTTCCCGTGTTTGGGCATGTTTCTCCTTGCCACTATCCCGGCTTTTCCCCGTGTCGGATCTGGGGACCACCAAGTGGCCGTTTGTGTTCCCTGGTCAGTGGCTTGATTCTCTCGGGAGAAGCAGGAATCTGTGTCTCACCGCAACACATATGTACAATACACTGCCACATATCGTCAGAGTGCAGGTTCCGATCTGAGGCTCTGCTGGCCGTCCAGAGAATTCATTGCAACAGTATCTGCCGTAGGTGCAGCTCCCGCGAAAAGCTCATCCCCTATAACTTCCCTATAACTTGCTACGTGGGGGGAGACCAGTATGCCCTGGATAATATCAAACCCGCCAGGGATCCCCTATAATACCGTAAGTTGATCTTCCTTCAGGCCTGTATTCACAATACACGATATACCAGAGCCCGCAGGAATGAAAGGCAGGTAATGTGGGGGGAAGAAGCAGCCGTGTATTCTGGATAAATTCAAATCCTGTTTCCAGCACAGGTTCGTGGGGAAGCCCCCGTTCGAAAAAAGTCTGGCTCTGTTATACGCCCCCCCCCAGCCCATGCTGGACTCGTCCCTTATTTTCGCACACAGGCAGATTTCCTCCGTACGCCCGTCGAACCTGTAAATTTCGTTCGGCTTCCCTTTTTGTTTTTTTTTGGTCGTGATACCCGGGGCCAGAACGACGAAGAACGTCCTCCAAGCTTCCTACTCGTACTTCCATCGCCATTGTACAAGTCACAAGCAGACAGGCGAAGCACGCAAAATAATGGAAAGATGCATCCTCCCGAGTGCACCTGAAGATCGGCCCCTGAATCGCTGGTTTATGGTTGTTTTTTTCGTCCTTACTGATTAATGCACGTAGGTGCTTTTGTAGTATAGCCCCAACAGAAGGTTAATAGCCGAAGAGCGCAAAGGAGGGACAGACAATACTACCACACACTACCAGGAAAAAATAAAATGGCAGAGCCGCATGTTTCTCCAGCTGCCAGGGACAGGAAGCGGAAGAAGAAAAGAAAGGAAAGGAAACCGTTTTTACAGCCGCGGGTTTGCGGCTCTGCTGCAGGATGACCAAAACGGCCAAAAAAAAAAAAAGGTGCGTGTGGTGGTGGTTGTCGGACGTCAAATTTCCAAAGCGGTACCAAGAAGTGAACGCCGTGGCCTACGAGAACTTGCTCTGACGGGCATTTTTCCCTGGTCTCGTACAACTGGGATAAATAGCACGACTCAAAGTCATTGTGCTCACACTCTGGCCTGACCTGGCAGCATTTTCTTGGATTCATGCCTTGGGCAAGTTTTGCGAAGGGAGCTGGACCCCCGGTTCTCCGCCGCTCTTGATTGCCGCGGCTCAACGTTTTCGAGCCTCAACGGCCCCCCGCCCGACCTTTGCACCCCCATGTCATGCGACGGGCTGCACTCTCGAGTCTTCTCTCTGTATTCGTGCTCGCTGACGCAGTTCTCTCACTGCCTCTGCATGTATCGCACCATCGTAGTGCAGTGTCTATCACGAAACCCCGGGGAAAACTGGTGCCTTTCCCCATACCCGCCCCCTCACTCACTCACTCTTGTATCCCCGCCTGAGAAGCTGGAGATAGCTTCATTTTAAACAGGCAAGATTGTGTTGTGTTTAGGTTGCCACCGTGGGACCTTCGAGCCTCGTCGCTCTCACCCCCCGGGGAAAATGCCGAGCAAGTTATAGTAGTAGTTAGTGATGGTAATAGTCGCTAGCATGCGGGCGCCCGGAGGCACACTATTGTCGTTCACTGAAAGAAAAAAAAGAAAAAGAAAAGAAAAAGAATTTGAGAAAATTTGGGCACCGCCAGATCTACCACTACGCCTTCAATCTCCCGGCCTCCTTCCCAACTTGAACACGCGCCACACTTTTCTTGGGTCTCTTATCTGATCAAGTGGCACTCGGACTAAGTAAGTCAGAGAGAGAGAGAGCATTGTTGCACTCGAAGAGGCGGGCGGGGGCCAGTGTGAATAGCCTCGGGCGCTATCCAGTTAAGTGCGGGAACGCCCCAAAGGTTCAATTCCTCGGGCCCGGGTAATCAATTGTTGTGCACTGCCTGTTTCTTTGGGTTCGCGTGCTGGGTGTGAACGCAAAGTGGGAACAATCACAAGCTCTAAATCAATGTAAAGATGAGAGAGGGAGAGGGAGAGAGAGAGAGCCAATCACATTACGAGATGAACAGGGTGTGTGTAAGTGCATGCATGTTCAAGTCAAATCGTGGTAGCAGGTACCCATCGTCTCTCTCAGTCGTCTTCATCGTCGCTAGCACGCCCCCCAAGCGCATGTCCCTCGGGACGTTCCTGCACAGTGAGCTGGCCCCCATACGCCGCGCCCTGATCGTCGTCCCGCGCCTCGTCTTCGTCCTCGTCAACCTCCTCGTCCTCGTCCTCATCTCGGCTCGGCCCAAGAATCAGGTCCTCGCTGCCTTGCCACTGCGACGGCCTCGGAATCAGCGCCGCATCATCGTCGTCCCACCCGTAGTCGTCGTCCCCGTCTTCGTTCCCCTCGTCCGCCGAGTCGGCTATCTCGTCGCCAAAGTCGGTTTGCCCGAGCTTGCGCTTCGGCCGCAACGACGATGCCATGTTGCTCAGCTGCTGATGCTGCTGGCCACGTCCTCCTGCTGCTGTTGGCACCTGAACCCCTGCGTAGGACCCGAACCGTGTTGAGCCTCCTGCACCCCCTCTTTCACGGCCGCTGCTATCCTCAAGCTGAGCCGCGCTTCGCTCGCTTTGGATATTTACCGCGGCAATACCAGTCTAGGTGGGGCCCAAGAAATCAGGGTTAGTCAAATAATATTGAAAATGGAAGACACAAAAAAAAGACCAAGTCAGATGCTTCTTCACTGTGTCCTTCCGCACACACCCCCTTTCTCTCATCTCCAGGTTTCCTTGCTGGCGCTCTCCAGGTTTTCTCCAGAGGTTCCTCTTTTTCTCTTCTCCCTGGGCCTTTATTTGACTTTGCTTGTATTGCGGGCTGATCCTGCCCATGGGGCAAGTAGCTTTTGCGGGCATGTGAGCAACAAAATAGGGCCGGAGGACCAGGGTAGCATGGGAAGAACAAGCTGGAGGCTTCAAAAAAGAATGGTGTGCTGGGGCAGGGAGAGATACAGAGAAAGTATTGTGGAGTGGACTGAGCAAATACTGGAGATAGGTTGGATTTCCAATATTTTTTCTTGCTAGTTGATTTTGGGTGAACAGGAGTTTTGCGGGGGAATAGACATCGGCTTACCTCGTGAATGTGAAAGGCAAATACTTGCCCCGGAACGTCGTGGAGAATCTTGCCTCCCGACTTCTGCACCCCAACAAGCGTGACCTCGGGACGTTGGCTTTGAGCAGAGTTGTCGTAGTAATTCTCCCAGAGCCAGTCCTTGAACAGAACCAGCCGGGTAGACGTGCCTTGCTCCCATACCGGGCCACCGACCGCCGGAACCAAAATCGCGCCACGGCCAGACTCCATACGAGTGGCACACTGCGAGAGAATCACCACCGCGCAGTGTCTCGTGGCTGCCAGTTTCTGCAGGCCTCCGACCACATACTGAAGGGTTTGCAGTCTTCTAGATGCATTCCCGGAGCCGCCTGATCATGAGAGGGGGAAGCAGATGCCGTGGTTAGCGCGGCTTTCTCCCCGGTTTTCAGCATTACATAGACAGGAAATGGCGAACAGACCTTTCTGGTCGCGACGCTGGTTTCGAGCGTCGCCGGCCCTAGGCACAGCTTGGTTCAACAATGTGGACAAGGAATCAACGATAACTACCGACACGTCCTGTGGAATGAGGCCGGCGGTCGGCCTGCACAGCAGCGCAATTGAGTGAGCCAAAGTCCGACAGTTGTAGTAAATCAGCTTGTCTGGAGATGGTGGTTCGTTGCCGCTTGTATCTGATTCGGCGGCATCCTTGTTGCTGGCCCTACCAGGCTCCCTGGCCAATTCGGCATTCAGGACTTCGGCAAATCGGTCTCTGTACAGAGGATGACAACAATCTAGAGGGAAAAAAAAACACGACATGATTAACTCGAAGATTCTATTCCCAAGAGACAAGAGACTGACTTAACGCGGTTAATAGCCGAGTCTCGGGTCAAACATATTCAATGTTCATCGTGCCAAAGTCCCGTCACTATCATTCCACATGAAGCGATTCAGTCAATGATGTCTCCACGCAAGCTGGGTGGCAGTTGTGGGGTAACCGGCCTGGAGATTTCTGCAGCCGATTAACACGCCACAGCTGCAGGTTATACCAGAGAGAGAACAAGACAAGACCAAAAAGAAAGACAAAAGGCAACGAGGGCCAAACTCCCACAATCTGAACACTTACCTATCCACACGGCACGACGTCGCTCCACTAACGCTGTCGCAGCAATTTGAATGCTAAATTGAGTATAGCCATGTCAGTTAACAAATTTGAATCTTCACACGAAAGATATCGTGGCCCCTGTAAGGCAGTGAGAGAATCGCTGTATCCAATATGATGGCCCCCGAAAAAGAGAAAAAAAAAACCTTGAATTAATCGAATCAATATAATCCAGTGGGGAAGATCGATTTCTGTGAAGATTTCAATGGTTGATCGACAGGTCCATGGCCTGAAGCACAGGACTTGGAACGAAACACGGATGAGGCTCTGTGAAAGGAGCCGCAATAGCAGGATCACATACTGTGACAATAAAAAATCAGGACTAAAAAAACGGCATCTCAGAAGCACACATACCCTAGAGCTGTTTTCCCCACACCAGGGGGACCCCAGATTTCCGTAACTTGCCCCAGAGCAAGACCTCCACGTCGGAAGCCGGATATGGCACCGGCGGGGACATCAGTTCCAGGAGTGGTGGCGGAAGAAGTCGTCGCGGTCGCCGGTGTTGCTATTGCTGTTGCTGTTGTTCGAGATTCGGATACGGGCTGGCTGGCTGGCGCGGGGGTCACTGAGGGTAACGAAACAAACGGAGCAAGGGCAGCATCAAGGTCCGGGAGGCCTGTTGATACGTGCTGTGAGGGATCGTCCGTCAGATCTTCCAAAGCTTGGGCTGCAGAGACCGGCGGTAGGCGATCTGGTTCGTGGATCAGCTTGTTATTCAAACGACGGAGCAGCAGCAGTGTTGGCCAAAAACAGAAGAAAAAAGGGGGTCGGCGGCATATGAAATCAGGCAAAGACAGAGAGGACGTGAAAGACGCGTATGCTTCTTTCTGGGCGTTTGCTTCTCTCTCCCCACTCGATCCGCCAATCTGATATTCAACTTTGCGTATCGTGGCCTTTCTTCCTATCACGGGCAGTATCTGATGAGGACGCGGCTAGTTAAAGGCTAAGTAGTGCAGAAACAAAGCCGGTTCACAACATGAGAGGATCATTGCCCAAAGAAGCAATCATGGGTATCTGGAGCTCCCATCTTCTTCCATGCGTGGTTGGGTGGAAACGTCACGCACGAGCCGAAGGAGGGACGGAAGAGTAAGGGGGGCAAGGCAATGTTCTGTGTGCTGCTTCGCAATATCAGAGGTTGACGGGAGGGAAGAAGGCAAATGGGGTGCTCTTACGTGTTTCGAGAATGTCAAAGCTGGCATCGTCACGGCCATGCACTGAATGATAGAGGTCCATGCCCGGGCTTGGAACAGCATTGGCCAAAATAAAGCCAACGAGTACACCACACCAAGTGCAAATTGAATCGGATGTGAGCAGGGTGACGGCGTTTGAGAAATTGGGGTCTGTGAATAACGTGATTCAAGGAGCGGAATGCACCTCTTCATGTATCATGTATCACACTGCTGCGTTTCCGCCAAACAGCTCGAAAGTTAAAAATGCAGATATTCCCAGTTGGGTGCGTGGCCGCTGATTGGCCACAGCCGTGAATGCCTTTCGCGCACCTTCCCGACCCTAGCGGGACAGATCCAATTGGACGGAAATATGTGACGTAAGGAGTTATGTAAGGAGCCGTTCCGGGCCAAAACTCTTTGCACGCTGGAATCCAGGACGCAGAAAAAAAGTTCCGCTCACCCTACGGCCATCAAACTTGTCAATTTGGTGGCCGTCCCTGGTACCCGTAGTGCGGACACTAGGAACACAGAAAAAAAGTCCAATTTGTGGAAAAGAAAAGAACGGCCGGTCGGTGTTGATACTGTGTAATTGTTCCATTCCAGCATGTGAAATTTGGAGATAACCTGGGCGGGGGAAGCACAAAGAAAAGCTCGTGAAAGATCCTTGGACTATGAACGAAAGTGCCCGTCCAGGATCTAGAATCTGGGTAGAACAAAGAAGAGAGCGACGGAAAAAAGTACTTGGGGTAACAGAAGACCCTTCCGGGGGTGGGGATTGATTCTTCATCTCGGAGAACCGGTCTGTTTCACATGCTCGTTACAGAGTGAGGATCGTGGCTCCCAACGCTGAAAGCAGCAGAACACTGTTTAACGGTTGGGTCGGTTGGATTGTGAACCTGTCAAGGACAGCTAGACCATTGGCTACAATTCCCGAACACGGGGTGTTATCTTCGTGGGCCCGTGAAAATTGCTTCATTCTTATCTGCGATGACATCTTTTGCTCTCCCCCGAACCGGACTTTATGACAGCCAGTTGTATCTTGTTGGGGACGGTTGAGCAACACGGGAAGTCTAAATCTGGAATACGGAACGCGGCCCCAAGAGCTTACCCTCCAGTGCAAAAGCTGTTGGTCCTGCAAGCCTCCCCCAGCATTAGCATCAACCACGTCAGCGTCGCTGTTTGTTGTTTGTTCGTCCCTCTCCCCATCGTCCGAAAAGACCCCAGCCGAGAGGATCTAGAATTCCTCGTAAAACATGAATCCCTCGTCGTCAGACGTTAATGTTCCGTTTTCTGACTGGTTCGTTGATAGCAAGACGATAAATCGCGGAGAACTGGAAAGTCCACCGGCGGCCGTCGTGAACTACCAACTCGTGGCGGACAGGCCGTGGGTTCCTAGGGAACTCCATAACACCTCGGAGAAACATAAAACTGGCAGCCCGGCGCTACAGCAACCTTGAGTAAGTCGATCTTCTGCGCCTCGTTACTCTCGGAGGACCCCCGGAACACTCGGCGTTGGGGAAAGCTTCCAAAAGAATTCAGTAAACGTCCACTCGGCCTTCGCTACTGTCGCATGGGGAAGGGAAGTAGATCGCCCAAGCTGGGTCGGGGACAATTGTCTAACACAGCTACGCCATTACCGCCACTTGCACGTTTTCACACCTCCACACTACCCCGTTCCAAGACACCGCCTACTAAGTTGTCTTAAGTGTTGCTGGCGTGTCTAGAGCTTCACATGTTGGAGGGAGTATCCAACCCCAACCCTAACGAATGAAGTCCCACAAAACACATTCCTCGACTTAATTCTTTACTCCTGATCACGAAAGACAGTAAAAGGGACAAAGAAACACGCGTATCTTTCGTCAACTCAGGAAGATCCTGGTGGCAGTTTATCCGTGGTATAAACGCTGATAGCAGACAGATTTAGCCGTTTCTTCCAGCTTCAAAATTCCTGATGTTGACAGCGGTGAAGTTGGGGGACTATACCGCAAAGAACCGGCCTGACCCTGAGCCGAGATTAAAAGCAGCATCAGCAACTCACTTATGGCGAGAACATGCTCGGTTCTGGTGGTCATCCAAGGTATATATCGTAGGGTTAAGCCCGAACTCCGCCTTCCGCTCGATCCGAGGCCATGTTCCGAGATCTTCTTTGCACGGCCAATTTACATTTCCAAATAAACGAGCTGGATACTATAAGATGTGTATTATACGATATATTCACTTAATATCTTTAGCCTCACCGATATTTTACATATGTGGGCTCTTTTTTTCAGACGATTGTTATCGGCTGAGGTTGGCCCTCACTCTCGGTTATCTCTGTCTTACAGGCGTACACGTACAACAGTTAGTGCGCAAAGATGGGAAAAGAGAGAAAACGGTCCGGGGACATGAATATATGCCAGCAGCCACCGAGCCTATATTAGCGATTATGTGTGACGGGGTGTAAGAAAGGACATCCCACCAGAAAAAGACGGGACGACTTTTGATTTGCAAAGAATACGCGCAAAAAGGCGGGATGGGAAGGAAAATGGCAACACAGAATCCTGCCTGTAAGTGTAAGACTGATATCCAGTGTGGCCCCAGGAGAGAAGTTCTGGGGAGAATATTTTCTTTTTTTGCCTACTTTGGTGTCCTGTAACAGCCATGTTTGAAGTGACAGTGAGGGCGTGTCCCCCGTAAATCCCTATACGGCTCTGGTGGTGATATACGAGACCTCAGCTTTCAGACACACACCAGGAATGAAAGAAAAAGAATTGACGGTTCACTCTCCAGGAAGGTTGAGGTGACACTTCAGCGCGTGCGCCCGCCGAGAATGGAGAACATCGCGAGTCTTGGGACCTGGAGCGGTCGTCGATTGATACGATGTTGTACCAGGCGGGAGCTTTCTTGGTCGGACCACTTTTGAAGCTGATCCCGTGTAAGTGTCAGCCGTTGCACACATCAATCCCGCCGATTAAATTGCAATGGCCCGCCTGGGACTTTCAGCCATCGGCTCACTAAACAGATTCCAGTATGCCCTGAGCCTCTCTCTCTCTCTCTCTCTCGCCCTATAAATGCACACCCACCCGGATTTCCTTCTTCTGGTCCTCCATGATTTTCGGTTTGGGGTGCCACAAGCTCTCTCTCCAGGTATCACAAAAAGGAAGCCTGCATGTGCTCTGTGACAAGGACACCTCGTATTTCGTCTATGTGCCTTGCACAGAGAAGGCATGTCCATCGAAGACAGGCGGAAGCGTGAGTGTGCGGTTGTGATACTTTTTTTCCCCTTAAAGACGGCTGAGAGCGTTTGTACAGATGGAAGTTTCAATATTCGTTTTCCGCTACCAATATACTGTAATGTCCTCGTTTAGACCTGCCAGTAATCTGGCCAATAGACTCAGTACTATCGGAGGAATGCATGCGGTGTAGCATGAGTTTGGCAGTCTAATTAATTCGTGTACACCCCTCTCGCACTTATAGCGGTCTATTTTTGGCTCGAAGCCACATCATCTAGCAGACAGAAGAAAAAATAGCAAACATACAGAAGGAAAAGGCGGTGTCGTCTCTTGCAGAAGCGAGGAAAAATACACAGAAGAGAAAATTTTTCTCTTGAAGGGAGCGGTATAAAACACAAAAAGTGTGTGTGTGTGTGTGATACAGACCTGTCGTCAATTGGCCATTGTATTTCTAATATTTTGGGAGTGTTCTTTTTTTTTTTTTTTTTTACCTGATCGGAAAGTTAACCTAGCCAAACGGCGGATTCCCCCCAGGTGCCAGTCAAAATCCCAAAATGAGATCGTCCCGTCCCTGCATATGGTGGACTCAATCTGAACAATCATGGGCCCCCGGTTTACCGCTCTTCCCAGACCCTGGGCTGACACCCGGCTAGGAGAAAAAAGGAGAGGGCCGAGAGAGTGTGAGAGAGATAGTTAACTACCGTCATGGTTCTTCACGCGCACAAAACTCCTCGGCCGGGTCTATTGCGAGAAAACATCAGATGTGAAGTGAAAAGTCAAGCCCTATTTGCAGACGCGGACTAGTCGACGATTCATGTTGCCGAATCTGGCCATTCAGCTTCAGCAGGTTATTTGTCCGCTATTTCGGCTGGAATTCTCGCTGAGCTGGGGCTGCATATGGGTGATCGAATACCACACGCGCGCTCTCTCCCTGGTACAAACTTGCGGATATCATTTTCTCCAGGCACGCGAAGTCCCGAGCCGGGGGCGTGTCGCCCGGTTGAACCAAAATATAATTAGGCCAGGAGATAGGAACCCTTGAAGGCACGAACACATGTCCTTCTTTGTTGATATCACATGAAATGTCGGCCTAAGGGCTTCTTTCCGGGTGATGCATTCTCCGGTGCCCTGGATTAAGATATCATCTTCTGTGATCCTTCATCACGGTAATAGCATCATCAGCTCATACCCAATTACCCGCTATCATGTCTAGTGCTGAGAAGGTATCGGAAACCTTCTGGTTGAAGCCACCATAGCAGAGGTCGAGATGTCCTAGACTCGGCCATAACTATCGGTCTAACGAGGTCGACTGGCAACCCTAAGCCTAGTCGTCAAGTTTATTCAGGAATACGACTTGTTGGCACAGCATGGATATGGGATCCCGCTTCAAAGGGGCGTTCCGAAATTTAACACCGTCACCCAACATTTTGCTTTCCTGTGAGGTAAGAATGTCTCCTTAAATCTTGCGGAGATTGACAACTTGAGCTTTCTCCCTGGGAGATGCACCGAAGATCCTGTTTGGCCCTCTGACTTCTGAGATTGTTACAGGCAAGAATGTGCTGTACTGTACTGAACATGTATGTACCCAGAACAACAACCTCTATGTATGTGATAGCTGAGACTTTCGCGAACCGAACCTGATTTCGTGACTGCCCACGCACACCCCCTTTTTGAGGGTTCTTTGTTCATCTGAGAAAATAAGGCGGATTGAAGAAGCGAGGGCTGGAATTGTGCGAGCAACGAGGTGTGTGGTGGTGGTGTGTGTGATTTCACCTCCAACACACATTTCCCCCACATCCTCCTGTCAGGTAAATTCCTGCCCAGGCCCTCGCTTGAAGCGAAAAAAAAGGGGGGGGGTTGTAGTGGTACTCGTCCTAGACGCCCAACTGAGGATAAGGCGGGCGAAGAGACCCCAAAGAACCACGGTTTGAGAGAGTCAACTATCTTAAGAAAGTCCACCTAACCCTATGTCGGGTATAATGCAAGTTGAAGGAGATTGAAAGGCAAAATAGTGTCCGATGCGACAGCACGTTGGCTGTATGCACACTTTCTGCTCCCGTCTTTCACCCCAGAGTTGGGTTTTGTATTTTCCCTCCTGGTATAATAGACTTGAGGATTTTTGTTCAGGGGGGTCGGATGGGCGGGATGAATTAAGCCTAATACCTCTAGTCAGAATCCAGGGCGTGGGGGGACAAGGCTCTTCTCTTCCACTCACCCTTCATGCGGTGGTTCGATGGCTTGCTTTCCCCCGTGGGCTGGCTCAGGTTTATGATTATTATCTTGGCTGGGGGTGAGAGGGAGGAGTTTTGTGACAATGTAACCTGCGGTTGTGACTTTGCTTGAGATCAGGTACGCAGGGAGAAGAGGAGAGCGTTTGACCAAATCACACAGCCAAAAGCGAGGTTGTCGAGACAGACACACAACTGCTGTTACTGGACAGGAGAGTTCCAGCAGTGACGAGAAAGGGGCGGGACGCGGGGGGGTGGGCGGGTGTGTGAGACAACACGACGAGTTGAGGCAAACAGGGCGAAGAAAAGATTGGGGGAGAATCGATGAGTGAGCCATTGCAGGATTGTTGCATTCTGGGAGGTTGTGGCAAAACCACCAAACAGGCACACAACCTAAGCCCAGTTCTATCGTATATATTCCTCCTCGACCTAAGACCTCAAGAACGCCTCCTCCTCCAAACTCCCCTTGAAAGAAAACCACACTGTCTGGGGATGGCGGGGGACTGAAGAGGAACGCGGAGAAACACCCACCCCCGTGATATTGATACTGACCCAGAAAAAGGGGGACGACGTTTTCTCTTTTTTGGAGGCCGAGAGAAAGCTGATCTTCCTTCACACCTGCTACAACCGGGCCCCCCTTGTAAATGATGTCTCGTCTCCCACACGCACACGTCTCTCGCCAGTCCGTCCCCTCCCCAAATCCTGCCTGCGTTTGTGTTATCTGGGGAGAGAAAGGTGAAGTTCGGGGATGGGGGCGTGGGATGAAAAAAAAAACAATGGTCCATGCCATGGCGAAACCCGAGCCTAAACCCTTTTGTTTTTCTCTGTCGTTTCGCTTCCGCCGAGCGGCGCAGAGCAAACAACAATCACAGTCCGGAGAACATTTTGCGGTGATGTCCACGTCAGCAAGTGTGGGAAGATGTCCAGCAGGCCTGATTCTTCCATCCTGAAGAGCGGCTTAATCAACTCCTTTCTTCACCTGGCGCAAGGATATCCGTAGTGAACTTTCCTTTCCTTTTTTTTTTTTTTCCTTCTTTCCTATCTGCTGCTCTGGACATATTGCTACGGGGCTGGCTATTCTTGGGTTCACTCTGTTTGCTGCTGCTCACTCTTGCTTATCCTTGATGCGTCTCTTATCATGGCTCGTGCTATACAGTACAGTGTATGGAACCTTACGAAGGCCGTTAATGTTGTATCCTGATATGCGCTCTGGGGGGTTTTCGCCTCCGATCTTCACATGCACCAATACAAGTTGAAGGTTTCATTTTCTACGGGGGGCTTTAATGTGGGTTGCGATATGGGCCGGAATATTTTCGGTGGTGGAAAACACGATAAACCCCCAAACCCCAGCATATGATGTGGATAGAAGAAAGGCTGATGATGCTATAGCAATGATTGCTCGCGGAATCTCGTCAACATCAGTTCTAAACCTCCAGTACCACGGACAAAGTCACAGCTTACTCTCCGTATTTCCGGTCTTCGTACACAATAGATTACCCCGATATCGACGAACCCCCGAGCATTACGAAGACCTGGGGTTGGTGGTGGCCCAGACCTGGGGGCGTTTGTTCCAACCCCAATGGCCGTTGTTTTCTCGCAAAGCCTGTGCCGTCCGAGCTTTCACCCTCCGCGGCATTCAGTTTCCGCACCAATCCGAGGCCACCATTCCCTCTCTTCCCCAGGGCCCTTTTTCCCATTTTTGGCGTCCTTCCTGTTTGTTGGCTCTTCTTCCCCGTGTCTCGTGTCTGGGGATATTGCTCTCCTCCACATTAAGGTTTTGATACCAATATCACAATGCCCTGTTGGGTTAACCACACCTCCTCAATCCCACCACCACCCACATGCCTTCCAGCCCGAGCATCCTCCGTACTGAGCTGCCTGCTCGCAATTACCACGGCGCTTGGAACACGGCCAAGAGGTCGAGGCTATATCACATCTGCGTGGCGCTCATAGGGTAATGCGTGCTGGCCCTGCAATATCCTGTGCATAAACCGAGCACGACCAATGAACAGGCCAAACCGATAGAATACAGTAGAAGAGAAGAAAGGGACGGCGTTTGCCTTGCGGGAATGCGAGAGGAACGAGAGTCGTCCTGTCCCTTCCTCCATCCCCTGAGACATAGCAATGACGGACTCAGGGGACATGGAAAAAGCAATAGAACCGAGAGGAAGAAAAACCGGTCCGTATGGGAGTAAGACAATGGGGAGACTTGCATTTCTCACTGCCACACAGTCAGTCTGTCTTGTTGGATCTTTTTTGCTTGCCACCTCGCTGAGAACACGGCAAGGGAGAAGGGTGCACGACCACTCTTCCGTACACTGCCCGCCCAACCTATATCAGAAGCAAACTTCACAGCATCACAGGGGCGTAATAATAGCCTTTCCTTTTCCACCGGCGCATCTAAATAGATGAAACTCGTCCAACGAACCACTCTGAGGGGGACCCCCATCCAGAATCTGCCTTTGTTGTTTCCCGCCCTTACCCCTTCGGTATCGCTTTCAGCAACCGCCACAACCTCCATGATTGGGGGGTGCGAGCACCGAACCACGTCCTCGTTTGTGAGATTTGATATGTGGCTTTTCTTCTTTTCTTTTTCTTTCTCCCTGTGCCAGGTCCCTCCAACAAACATCACACCGCATGCTCTCCTCCAACAAAACCCCTTTCACCCCCCTAGCCCCCCGCAAAACAGACCAATCATCACAGCATCGTTCGGCGGCACGACCAGAAGAAGGAAAACGGCAAAAAGCAGGGAGCAGTTCAGGCGAGCGCGCGGGCGGCTTGTCAGCAAAAAAAAAAAAAAAAAAACCAACAAAAAGTCTGGGCGTAATTGCATTTTTTCTTTTCCCCCAAAGGACTGACTTGGCAAAACTTGGTGCCGAGAGAATGATGTGTTCTGTGCCCATGGGGATGTTGTCTGGGGCAGGGTAGGGTTATCCCCACACGGAACCCTAAGCACATTACCGACATTTGGCAGTTAGCGCCGGGTCGGGGATATCGGATCACGTCGTCCAATTTTTTTGTCTTTGGTGCCTGTTTGTTCCTTGTAACTGAACAGATGTGTTTTCGTCCCTGTATCGACAGGGCATCGGATACCAGCCGGCTCAACCCATATGTATTGCGTTGCGGCTCTCGTATCATGACGAATACAGCCCATCTAATTATATCACCACCACCACCACCATAAATTCTTCCAGATATTGCCGGTGCATTGGCCATAAAAAAACAGTGGCTTCCAAGAAGGCTGATCCGGATTTTTCGTTTCTGATCTACGTGCTACGTGTGCTGCGTCGCAGAAATACGTAACCCGCCATATTGACACCAAGAGACGACCCGAGAGTTAATGCCGCGTGGCCGCCGAGGAGAGATCAAGACGAATCCGTCAGCGTGGGTGGTGGTGGGAGGTGGCAGATAACGAAGATACACGCGAAGCCCCGAATAGAATACTTCCGTAGTATTCGCAGAAGGGGGTTCCCGAATGGGGTGTCCATGGCTACAGGGCCAGGTAATGTGTCCGCATGTACCAGAAAGTCTGGACTCCGGCTGTCCCTTTTTTTGTTGGATTTGACAGCCCTGACACTAGTATATCGGATGATGGGCTGAGCTTTCTGCTTCGACTTGTTGGGCTTCGGAGAGAGAGATATGGCCGTCCGTGAATCCCATACGAACATGCATCCGGGAAGAGAGCTCCATGGGGAGTGCTTTTGCCTGTTGCTTTTCTTGATATTCATTCCCCTTGTTGCGGTTCTCCTTTTATGTGAGAGCGCGGACGTGCCCCCTTCTTTTTTCAGCGAGATTACAGACACACTGTCAGTCCCTTTCGCCAATTTTACATGTGAAAGGACAGAGCCCATGTCCGTTCCGTACGGCCTAGGAACAGCTGTGGCCTGCATTTTAGCATGTGGCACAACACGTAACAGCCAGACACAGGCCAATACCACACAACACCTATTCATCACGGCCGGACTCCGATATCCAAAGAGGCCCTGTTCTTATGAGGCTCTTGGAAGATTCTCGTCCCTGGATGCTTTTCGGTTCTTCCTTTGGCTGCTTCGAGGTCCGTTCCGCAGTATGGAAGAATCCTCAAGCCCTCGCTAATGAAACTATATAGTAGCACTAAAGATGTATTCCATCTGTACTCTCCCTGATCCGGCAATGCCATGATATCGTTCTCATATCTGCTCTTACTTATGTGCTTTACTCTGTACCTACATATAGTGGGAGAGCCTCCAGCTCTATAGTGGCCTCATATATTTTTAACATATATCTTTAATATCGTGCAGCTAATGGTGTGGTAGCCAATAGAAGCTGGAGATGTCTACACACGCGCACTTACTGGACAGCAGTATCAGAAATACGGAGCACAGTCGAGAATACGAGTGTGTAAAAATACTCGACTGAATTCGACAGATAAGTGCCCTGAAAGATAGGTACCGCCGTACCTTAAGGTTAGACTTCCTTCTGTGTGAAGAAAAAGGGCCCAGAGGCTCCACAACTCCCTTAGAAGATAGGAACAGGAACCGGCTTGTACCGAAAAGTACGTGATTTCTCGCCTTCTCTGTACAGTATATATCGCATATTGTGATATCCGAACACGGTGAGAATTTTCACCATCCCGCCTCTCCCTCCTATCTTGGAGAGAGAAAGACCACCCAGCCTGACTGATAGACGAAGAAAGCATGGAATGATGATCCCACTGCCCAAGCTCGGCCAGGGCAGCCGTTATCCTGAGTTTTTCTTTTTCTTTTCTTGCTTTGGGCATGGCTAGTGGAACAACCGTATGGGGTTATTGGATTTTGGGCAGACTGGCCCAAAAAAATATTTTTATAAAATATTGTGCTCTCGCGAACACAAAGATAAAAGGGCCGTTCTGATACTGAGGATTTCCCAGCTCACGGAGCCACCTTTTTGAGATAGCAGTCAGAGTCGGTGGAGCAAACACGCCAGGCCTAACAGCAGGTCCTCTCACCGCTCGCTCGCTCTTTCTCTATTTTCCCCTCTCACGTTGTCTGTCTATACCGGGAAGAAAAGCCGAAAAGCAGCTCGGAAGGAAGATACACACAGAAAAACGACCACCAGGGGGGGAAGAGGGAGCGGACCCAGTGGTGTCATCTCCAGTTTTTGGAAAGTTACTTACCCCCAAACCCCAACTCCGGTCGATCATATGAAAGAATGCCAGGGACTCTGATATGAAATGACACAGGCTTTGACCGAGTGAGAGAAAGGAACCACTAGCGAGGAAGGAACACAAAATTGCTTGGGGGTGTTGTGGATCTCTGGAGACGGTATCTGCTCATCCGGCCTCAGAAAGGATTAGTAGCTGGTCAGCGAACACCAACGATCTGTGTTTTCGCGGGAGGAGGGAAGAGAGACATCTGGCATGGCCTATTGGTTCGCTCGAGGAGGAGAGCAAGGAACAAAAAAGGCCATCATCCCACAGAAAAAAAACCCCCAGCCCGCAAGTTTCTGCTTCACCGGCCCTTCATCCCTAGCAGGGGCAAGGAAACCAGAATGATAATGATATCACACAACAGTGAGCGCACGGGGGGACAAGAGGCAGGAGCGAACCCGGCCTCCAAAATCCTCTACCACCTACCCCATGCCTATCGTCATGGTCTTTTTTCTTCTTCTTCTTCCTTTTCTCCCACCCGTCTTTTTTGGTACTCCACCCGCGCTGTCACACATTCTTGAAGCAGTCGTCGTGCCTTTCTCGTCGCAACCGACCGTCTCCAGTACGGGCGTTTTATTGGGGGAAGGAGGGGATGGGGCTCTTCCATTCCAACCTTCCAATCCTAAACCTGCATTCCACTGTCTGGTGGTGTTTCGCTGTGCCATTATAACTTCACAAGAAAACCCCACAGTTGGTCAGAGGGCTGATCCATGTGCTTTGCTGATAATGCGATAACTGGCTGATACTGGCACAAGCAGAAAGGAAGAGTACCAGACAGGACAGGGCGTTGTCTGTTCGGCAACACAGCCTAAATGCAATTTCTGGGGCGGTGTTCCTTACAGTCAAGAGTCAGCGAGCAGAAAGATACGACTGGGTGAAGGCCGGCGCTACCGGCGACAAAATTTATATGCAGTGAGCACGTTTCGGGAGGCCGTACGTGCACATATATTCACGATATTGCAGCTATGCCCTGGCGGTAAAGAACGGCGTAGGTGAGAGATGTCGCCATTACAACCTCCATTTTGCCTTAAGAGGCAAGTCCCCGTGAAATCCATTTTTTCTTCTTTTTACTTCTCCCTTCCTTGTTGGCTGTCGCCTCACCGGTATCCCCGTTTCGCCTTTTTCTCTCTTTCTCTCTCTCCCCCTTCCCCCAGACGTCGCAATCCTGCTGCCCTGCTTAGCGACCTTTGTCTCCAGGGCCTTGTCTTTCGGTATGATTCGGTGGCCCCCGTTTTCCCACACCAATGTTAAAGATAACGAGAAATGGTGTGTTTGGACTTTATCCGAGAGACACAGCGCCCAGAAAGCGGTGATAAATGGGGCTCTCACGTCAGGGCCACACAACCCAGAGTGGAAGCTCTGACTTACAGTATCAAGAGGAGATGCCGCTTCTTCCTCTTCCCCTCCATCCTCCAGATTCTTGTCACGTAGCAGACGATAATCCTTGATGCAGGAGAGCCCGGCTCTTCTCCTCACTGAAAATACCAGCGCCTCAAAGGTTCTCACCTCGTCTACGGAATAGTGGTAGCCATAGCAATACTTAACAAACTGAGAAGAAGGCCAGAACCGAAAACACCAGCCTGGCTTTCCCAGGTTTTCCCGTCCCCCTTTTCTAACATGTAGATTATTCCGCGCGTCCTCTGTTGGATTGAGTATATGTGCGCGTTCGATCCTCGCTTCTCTGGTCTTCTCCCCTCCCTGCTGGCCAAGTATCCCAAGCCATGAAACCGCGGATTTCCAGGCCGGAAAAATTTGGTTTGTAGAAAAGGGAGAATAAAAACTTTGTTCCCTTCCCGAGTATTTTCTTTTTGTGTCGTTCGCTTTGAATACGAGTTTGTGCGTCCAGACAACAATAAAAGCCACCAACCTGGCCAGAGAAAGGAAGGAAAAAAAAAAAAAAACGAAATATCGTCGTGAGAACGACGTTCCTTTTTTTCGCAGAACACTGTGTTGTAACCTGTAACAACACACAGACATTCACAGTATCCATTACGCACTCGTAACTGTATGCACGCTGTTCATCCATCATAAAGAAGCAGCCACGGCGGCCGTTCCTACTCTCGTTTTTGGTTCCAGGGCACCCCCACCCCCACTCGACAGTACTGTACTTACTGTACAGTACAGTACTGTACAGTACAGTACACGTCTGGCGGCTTTATTCAACTGCTCTTTCCTGCTGGCCTTTTGACACACCAGACAGCTTAGGCTAGGCCCTGTATCTGTTTTTTTTTTCGTCGTCCTTTTTTTGGCGCCCTCCTCTTTCTTTTCTCCCCTCCTTCTTTCCCCGTTGTCGCAATTGACCCCCCTTCAGCAATCGTTACTAGATCCACACCCCTGCGATAAAATATGTTCTTTTTTTCGTTTTTAGTGTCCTTGAGGAATCGGCCCTCAAATCCACACCCCACACCCCACCCCCACTCCATTTTCTTTTTCTTTTTCCCCCCCTTCCCCCGGGCTTCAGCCAGATCCAAGTCCAAAAAGAAATGGAATAAAAAAATAAACCGAAAGAAGCGTCGAGCTTGCTGGATTGCAAGTTTTCACAACACCACCGAGTCACTGCCGTACGAACTCCAGCCTATCGTACAGACCGAGGAATAAATTTTGACGGCTAACAGGCCTTGTTCTTTTGCACGCCTATTCTTCACCTTACTCTTTCGCTGGTGAATTCTATTGTAATCCCCCCCCCCCCATTATTATAAGCAAAAATTACAATACAGTACAGAATACAATATTGCCGTCGGGAAACCCCCTGACGCACACTGCTGCTGTAGGCCGCCCGCGTTTTCACTCCCTTCGACTCGTTCCTTCCACTGAACTGATCTCCCCCTTCCTTTTTCCCCGCCTTAACCTCGCTCGTTTTTTTCCTTCCTTTTTTTCTACCCATCGTGGCTTCCGGATATATCTTCACACCCTCATTCCCGTCTTTCATATATCCACCCCTCCCCCGTTCCCACCACACCACATGTGCCTGTCACCGTTTCTCACTTTCTCTCACTTTCCTTCTGTTTGTTCAGTTTACAAGACAGCGTAGGTGGAATAGGGAGAAGAAAAAAATTACCAGTGATTGCTTTTGAGTAGACCTTGGATTCAGTAGTGAAAATCTGATCAATAAAAAAGATACATAAGGAACACGAGACGAAAGAAGAAATCTCCTCGGTTGTCCGCACGGATTAGGTGTGGTGAAAAGTCGCTGAACGGTGCCTTTCCCACTGCTGGCGGGTGCTATAACATGAGCCTGCCATTCGCGAAAATCCCACACCCCCTCCCCCGATACACTCATAAAGCTGCTCTATACCGAGACGCCCGTTAGTCCCTTCCCCCATTTAAAACCCATCGCCCACCCTCTCTCCCTTCTCTTCCTCTTCTTCAACACTTTTTATTTTTTTATATTTCCCCTTCCTTTCCTCCCCGTTGAATCTTGGACTGTTATATCTTTCTCACTTATCCCATCTTAAGTGATTCTCAGTATTCATATACTCCCGCCTTGAACTTACTCTTTCACCTTCACACCTAACATCGATTCTCTTCCAACTCTCGCTCTTCGATTCTACTGTAATCGTTTGCCGCCCACTGTCGCTTTCGATAACCACCTGCGCTCTTCTACCACCACCACCCGCTGCCTACCAAGTTACTACTGCAATACAGTCGTCGGCCTTTTCATTCTCGCGAAGCCTCGTCGTCTTGACTTCCACACCGCCTCAGCCAGCTCATCCTCTTGCTGGCCACCTCGCTTCCGCCGTCTCCCGACGGACATAGTATGACCTCTGTTGCCCTACTGAAGCCCAACGGGCCAGTCCAAGCAGAAATGACTTCCCCCGAGACCACCGGCGAGCTTCCTCGCCCCTACAAGTGCACCATGTGTGACAAGGCCTTCCACCGCCTGGAGCACCAGACCAGACACATCCGCACTCACACCGGCGAGAAGCCTCACGCCTGCAGCCACCCCGGCTGCAGCAAGCGCTTCTCCCGCTCCGACGAACTCACCCGGCACACCCGCATTCACAGCAACCCCAACGCCCGCCGGGGAAACAAGACGCACCAGATGACCCACCACCAACTGGCTGCCCACATCCAGTCCGATGGCATGATGCCTCCGCCGCCGCCGGCGTCTGCCCCCAAGGCTATCCGCTCTGCCCCGACGTCGACGCTTGTGTCCCCGAATGTGTCGCCGCCTCACTCGTACAACTCGTACCTGCAACCCTACACCCGCGGAATGGCTGGATCCAGCTCGAACATGGACATCTCCATGCTCGCCCGCGCTGCCAACCAGGTCGAGCGTGACGGATCAACCCCCGGCCAGTACTCGCGTCCCGCGTACTACTCGAACAGTGTGCACAGCTCGCGCACCAACCTGTCCAGCCTCAGCAACTACCACATGTCGAGATCTTCGCACCCGGATGACCACGGTGACGACCACTACCGTCACGCCTACCGCCAACCCAAGCGGTCGCGGCCTAGCTCGCCCAACTCTACTGCTCCGTCGTCGCCCACCTTCTCGCACGACTCGCTGTCGCCCACTCCTGACCACACCCCGATTGCTACTCCGGCTCACTCGCCTCGCCTGAGACCGTTTGGATCCTGCGACATGCCGACTCTCCCGGCCCTACGCAACCTGACCCTGCACCAGCAGCCGGCTTTGCCTCCTCTGGAGCCCGGCCACCACGACTCGATGCTGCCGCCTGCCCAGATGATGAGCCACCGCCCCAGCGGCCTCTCGCTGACCGATATCATCAACCGACCCGACGCCTCGCAACGGAAACTGCCGGTTCCGTCTATGCCCGGAGCTGGAATCCCACGGCTGTCGGTCAAAGACCTGTTGAGCGATGGTTATAGCAGTGGCCGGAGTTCGGGTTCGGGCAGTCTCAACGGCATGGAGTTTTGAAAATCTGTTTAACAACTCCTTGCTGACTCTGGGTTTCGGTGCTGTGCGGTGTGTGTCTTTTTATTGCTAGCGGGGCCGACTCGGTGCTTTCTCCTCTTTTTCTGGCTCATGATCTAATACTTGGACGGTTATGAACACCTGGACTTGGGACGTTTTTCTTAATATGGCCACGGATACTTTTGGACTGGATTTTGCGTCTTTTCTTCCTTTTTTGTTTTTGCTCGGGCTTGTTTTATAGATTCCTTAGACTTGGGTTGCGGCGTTTCTTTTTTCCACTACTGGCTTTTTTCTCTCTCTGCTCCTCTTTTTCTCTCCCCTCCGTTTACTATTTTTTTTTCTCTCTTTGGCTGGGAATTCGAGTCTTGTGTGTATGCGCGCGGATTTAATTCCCCCTGTTTCTTATCCTTTTTTTTTTTTTTTTTTCTACTTGTTTTATGGTTGTGGGCTTGCTTTTTTCTGTCGTAACTTACAACCAGATGGCGAATATGGGATGGACGGGATATTGGTACATTATATGGATAATTCCACGAGCATGATTTCTGGGAGGCAACTTTTTTTTTTCTTTTATCTGTTCGCTTTTGACTTTCTGGTATACAACTTTTTTTTTCTCCGCTTCACGCCTTTTTATGATTGTGTCACGACGCCTTCTTCCCTCCCACACACACACACAACTTTGATCGGTGCCTTTTCTTCTTCCGTCAAATTTTTTTTTCTATGGCTCTAACAGAAACAGCCACACAGCGAAGAAAGCGAAAAAAAAGCAGCTCCCAAAAGTGTATCCTGAGATATTCAGCGCGACATAATTTTTTTTCTTGCCTGTTTGACGGGCTTTCATAGAATGACATGGTTTTTTTCTATAAGACATCACCGCCTTTTCGACCTCGTCCTTTGATTGTTCGGTCGTCACGATTTTCGGCCTGCCTTTTTTTCTACGAATGTTTTCTTGTTCTTCTTTTTAAATTGTTTTTTATTTGTCTTGGGATGGGTGGGCTTTTTAGAATTTGCTATCTCAGGATAACTTCCTTGTTTAATGATACACACACACACACATTTATAATTTCTGTTGATGCGATACGTAATGTGAAAAATGCGTGGTTCCGGTGCTTTTTCTTTCTGTCTTGTTGAACAAGGCTCTGTCGAACAGAAGGTGTGGAGGAGGCGGGAAAAGTACGTTACTTACACACAGGGGCGATAAAAAGAGACGAAATAGCCTTTTTTTCACGGCCATCCTCCTGGCCAAACCGCGGAGAGATTGCGGATACAGCAGCCAGGGCCTGGGGGGGTTTTTTCTTTTTCTTTTTCTCGGCTGGTGAGATTTTTTTGGGAGGGGGGAATGGGGCGGCCGCCAGCCAAAAGAAACAAGGGCAAGGTGTGTTCAACGGCCACACTGTGGGTGTTCTTGTGTGTGAGGGCCTTGTGGAAAAAGGAAAAAGCGGAGGGTGTGTGCGTGTGAGTGTCTCAGTCTCATAGAGAGAGAGAGAGCGAGAGAGAGAGCGAGAGAGAGCGAGAGAGAGCGAGAGAGAGAGTGTGTGTGTGGTTCTTCTGAATACCTAGCCAAGATAGATGGAAAGGCTGTGTGGACAAGGCAGGTGATTCCGGAGGGAGAGTTGAGAGACTACGACAGAACATGCGCGTGTTCTTTTACTATATTTTTTTGAGGGGGAGCAAAGGGAGAGAGGAGAGGGGAGAAGAAGTGGACTCTTCCTCTAACACTCTCAGCTGATGGGAGATCAAAGGGATCACAAAATGGGGTTGAGGGGGGGTGTGTGTGGGTGTGATAGGACTCGCGGTCACGGCGGGGAGGAGAGGCAAGTGGGAAAACCTTCCTGTCTTACATGGAGAGAGGAAAGGCCCGGAGAGAGCAGAAAAGTGTGAGGGGAGGGAGGAGGATGAGGGGGGAAGAGAGAAGCACGATAAACGCCACGGACACACAACCGGCGCGGGGGAATATATCTTTTCTGTAATTTCCTGGGGCGTTGTCTCCCTCTGGTCTCTCTCTCTCTCTCTCTCTCTCTCTCCACGGGGGCAGTTTGCTCTCCACGGGGGCCAGTGTGTAAGACTTTCAGAGACACACAAAAAAAAAAGAGGGCTTTGGACGCTCTGGTCTGCATGCAATGATACACCAGAACGATACTAATGCCGTCGTGTAACGGCGGGTCTCCACGAGCAGCCAAACAAGACATACAGTACATACATGGATAGAGAGGTAAGTCGTTGGCCAGAGATAAGGCCGTGCATGATAGAAACCAAGCCAGACATTCTGTTTCTGCATTTTAGACATTGGAGAGAGAGATTTGCCAAAGAAAAAAAAAATTGAATGCCCACATACATGCTCCAGTGGACCACGCGCGGTTAAAGAAGGTTATGGCAGGCTTGATGCAGGTCGGGTTACATGCGAGCAGGGAGGGGAGGGATGGCGGCCACACGGGGAGGAAAAGGCGAGAGTCAAAAAATAAATAAATGTAACATATGATAACGGGCGGGCTTGGCTATGTTCTGGGACTTTATCCGATGCGTTGCTTCTTCTATCTGGCCTTGGGGAAAGGCTGACTCCAAGTGTGCGTGCTCGGCTCTGACATACTGGGCGATGGTAATCTGTTAGTTTGGTCAAGTTTGCAGGAAGACCCGTGAACACACCGGCCGACGATCGGCGTGATCGGAGGGGATGGGATGAAGCTCGAATTACTAGGGTGATGCCTTCTTGCTCTGATTATGAGTAGAGAAAAACAGGGAATAACAGACTCGGAACATGGCGTGTACTGTATAGACGGTGTACCTGCTCGCTTGTACGATTGTGGGTAGTAGGAGATTATAATGAACTGCACCTACTCAAACGCAGGACTGAGCTATTCCTCCAGGGGCATCCCGCCAGTGTCTCTCGAGTCTTTTCATAAAAGGAAGAACTAAAAACGCGGACACTGCCCGGAGATGAAAAGCGGGTGGAAAGGAGTGGAGGGGCCATCCTCCTATTTAGAGTCCGGTGAGCGGATATGTGGATAAGGGAGGAATGTGGAGGAGGAGAAGGAAGAAGGAACGCAGCAAAAAAAAGAGAAAAAAAAAAAAAGACCGAGGGCAAATACGATATCGGAGGGAACACAGCTAGCAAACGGGGCTCAACGCGAAAATGGAAGGAGAGCGAGAGGAAGGAAAAAAAAAAAGGATCAGCGCGGGGCAGTCGCCAACTCGCTCGGCTAGGCCTTTGCCTACGCCTGTATCGGGATATCATTTCCTTCGGCCTGGAACCCCCGTCTATCCATGTGCTCTGGACACAGAGACTGGAGACATAGTCGCACTTTGTTGGGGGAATATGGGCTCTCTCTCTCACACACACACACACACACCTTTTGTCAGAAGTGCAGAAAGACATATCATATCCAGCCCCAAAATCCGGAACACGCCTACGGGTAAACAAAAATGATGGGCCAGGAACGACCGACGAGAAAAGAAAAAGTGGAGGAGGCCACCGCCGATTACAGGTGTGTGAGTGAGTGTGAGTCGTCCTTCATCGGAGCCGATGACGACATTTCTCTTTCTTGCTGTTCGTTTCTCGACCTTGAACCCTATCAGAAAAGTTGTTGGGTGGTCCCCGTTTTCCCCAAACCCGCGGAAGGAGCACACCCACACGCAGTACTTCACGAAACGAGCCCAGGAGATGTGCAAAGGGCGTGCTTCTCAGCGTTTCTTGTGTTTGTGTTTTCTTGCAGTGTGTGCTGTGTCCTGCATGTATGTCTCTCTTTTTGGATGCAGTTGTAGGTGTTCTGTCGGTGGTTGTGTCTTTTCGTGTCCAGTTGTGTCCTTTTGCCAAGAGCCACAAAGCACATGCTTGCCTGCCTTTTTTTTTTTTTCGCCGTTTCGTTTGGCTTCACCGCTTTGGTTTTCCGCCTCGTTTTTCGTGTGTCGTCTTATCAGTCGGGATGCCCTTCCGGGTGGGCGTGTGTGCGTGCGTCAGGAAATGAGCGCGGAGGTAGGAAGTCAACGCTACGAGGCATCGTACGCCTTCTTGATGTCCGATTGTGAAGTCTTGAAAGCGAAAGACGATGGGCCGGGCCCCCCTCTGTTGCGCTTGCCGTTATGTCAACTTGGCCTGGTCCGGACTCACTGTGTCTCTCTCTCTCTCTCCCCAGCCTGGCACTGTCGTAGAGAATATTGCCTCGCACGTGCGAATCTTATCTCGGCCGAGATTCTTGCTTCCCTCCTTCGTTCGGAGCCATTCCGTTTCTTTCTCTTCCTTCCCTTCCTTCCCTTTGATCTCTCAGCTGCCACCCCTGCCTTCCTTCCTTCCTTATGTCGCCTTCCCCGGTCTTCCGGAAGCATTCCTTCATACTAAAACGCTACGTTGCCTCTCCTTCCATCTGGACAGGAGAAAAAGATAGTCGAAAGTAAAAGCTCCGATATCGAAAAAGGTTATTAAAAATAATATGATTATGTTTTCCTGTTTGCCGTGCTTTCTGTGTAATGACGTGGAGCGGCGTGTCCGATAGATCTCGTCTTTGGTCTCCCTCGCTCTCTCCCCATCACCGACGAACTTGCCAGCACCGCCGCAATTTTCTCCATTTGCGCGGGCGCCTGCTCCAGAAATGTTGGGCGGGTGTGCCGGGACAATACGTGTATCTCCAAGTTATGAGTCGACACTTTCTTTTTTATGTTTGGCTGGGCCGGCCATGTGTATAAGGCCGGCTGGGTGCCTTGTTGTCTCCATTATAGTGGGTTGGCAGAAGTACTACGTGTTCTGTAAAGTTCCTGACGGCCCTCTGTCGTGCTGTCCTGGTGGGTTTGTTTGAACACCACCAACACCTGGACCGGAGACACGCCCCCTCCACCTCACATCCTGAACGGCTTGACCGACTTTCGAGGCTGGTTTCTCCATATGGGGCTACCGTTGGACCTGTATGCAACTTTCGCTGGCTCGCCTGTTGCCCTTTCCACGATTTGACGTGTATCGTCATGCCTGAGTCCACAACCACAGCAAAAGACCAAAGCACTGTTTCCATGAAACAAACCACACACGCCCCCCCTCCCTTATACGCTACGTCGGGTGGGCTGGGGGATATCTTTGGATATTCCTATTAGGTATCATTTACTGGAGAGATAATGGATGCCCAAGGCCCAGGCCGAGAGCGCGGGCAAAGACTGCAAACGCAGACGAACAAAAAAGGTCCCGCCGGGACCTGCAACAATCGGCGCATCGGCGTTTGGCCCGATGACATCAAATCGATCGAAGCCTTACAACAACACAACTCGACTTTCGACGGGCTCCGCTGGGGCGGGTTTGGGCTGTCGTGGGCATGATGGCTCGCATCGGCGGAAGTCATCGAGGAAACGAACCCGCTGTTCGAAGTGTGTGCCGGCAGACGACTAGAAGCAGAAGACCGTGACTGGTTAAACTGCTGTCGAGTGCGGATGCACTATTGGCTACTCTACTTGCACGGTTCTTGCTGGGGACACACACACACACACACATCGTGATCGGCACCAGCACTAACATCCAAACCCTTGCGGATTCCTCTCTCGTGCTTCCCTCTTTCTCCATGCCATCCCTCCGGCTTTTCCGGCGATGGAGATGATCCGGACGTTAAAAAAAAGAACCAATCCATGGGATTCTGGGCTAATCTGTCTTCACATGCCACTTTGTGTTCTTGCATCATCATCATCACCACCACCACCCCGCAGAATGCACTCGCCAACCACGATGTTTTCCGCTTTCCCCCCTCCCCCGTTCTGGGGAATACAGGGCGCGAGCGCGCGCCCACGGTTCTGTGGTTGTGTGTGAAACCGTGGTTGCCTTCTCTTTCGCGCGCTCTCTCTCCCCACAGCCAGCGTGAGAATGGCGATGAATGATGCCATAATCGGGTGAGGTCGGACTTTTTTTTCGCGAACAAAAAACCCCCGGTGAAGTCACTGTGATATGCAGCGCTGTTCGACTTTACCTGGTATGTTCTACACGCGCACAAGTCTGGGAGAAGGGCCCAGCCTGGGGCATGTTCAGGTCCTGACCCGCGAGAAGCACGCGCGACTTTTCCATGTGTGACTCTTCCGTCTCTCCATTTTGGGTCTCGCTCTGTGATTCCTCCTCGATGTGTCTCCTAAACACGGTGAAGGAGATTGGGGACAAGATCGTGCCACAGAGCGCGAGTGTTGCTGCTGCGCCCGTGAGATGCTTCCGGCGGTTGTTATTCCCCCAATAACAGCCTCTCATCTGACTCCAAAAAAAAAAAAAGCGAGAAAAGAAACAGTGCCACTGATAGAGAAACTCAGCTTGCTATTACACGTTCCTCTCACCTGATAGGAATAAAAAGGTTGGGAAACACACCCAAGATTACACACAGAAGGCAACCGCCCGCTCTGCACTATGGTGTGCTGCTGTGCTGGGCTCGGAGACGAGGCTTCCGGGCTGATTCGAGTTTCCTGCTCTGTGCTCTCTGTCTCTCCAACTTTCTGCGGTTGAGTGTGGGCATATATACGTAACTTGAACAGCCTGTCGCCAAGAAGCAGCTACCCTTCTTTGGTCTTGGTGGGATTTTCCGGTTCCCGCTCTCGCTTGTGCAAGAAGTTGGAGACTGTGTTTTGCAACTCGCTGGCTGGCGAGTTTTCGAGTGCCTATAGAAGCCGTGATATATTTTCGATTGACAACGGCGCCTACGAAGAAATATTAAAAGGGGGCACCGGTTGTTTTTGCTTGTTGCCTGCCAAGGGCGGGGTGTTGATTGCATCTATCGCATAGCGGGGGGAACCTTTTTATTCTTCAAAGGTGGCTGTAATTTGTGATATGACAATGCTATGCTGTGGTATTACGCCGCAGAGAACAGTCTGGAGAGTCGATTGTCCGTTCAAGGGTTTGATAACAGTGGTGAGATTGGGTTACAGCTTTTGCGGGGTCCCCGTGGGGGAAAGTTCAGCCAGAAACTGGGTCAGTCTCGCTTTGATAGAACACACACGGATACGGCGGTTACTGGCCGATGGAAGAAGTTACCACCACCACCGTCAGAGCACAACCAGACAACGGAATCTCCATGTATTCTCACTGTCTCTGGGCGTACAATACTCATGGATGCAGAAATACATGCATCGGGAGCGGGGCGACTTGGCCCAGACAGCCTACAACAGCACGACTTTAACACCAGTCGCGAGGCTGGCCCCGGAGTCCTCGGGACCTGTGGAGACGGCGCTCTCCAGGCGAATGACGCCTGAGAACGACGAGCCTCGTTCGATGGATGCATCATGACCGTATCTTCGCAGTTCTGGTGTGTGAGGCGACTCGGGATTCGTGCGCCTACCCCAAAAAAAAAACAAAAAAAAAAAACAAAAAAGGGATACATAAAACGGTCAGAAAGTGAGAAGTGGTATACATGCGGAGTTGCCAAGTCACTATCGCCATCTCCTCATTTTTTCTCTTAAAAGTCTAGTTGCTCATTCTTTTCGCCCATGTTTTCGCCACCGAGCTGTAGGTCTCACATATCTCCAACAGCGGGAATAGACGGTCTGTGATCTTTTCTGATATATGAGCAAGTTACGGAAGAGATATGAAAACCCCACTGGATGAATTTTATTTTCTGGTCTGAGCATTGGGGAAGGGAAGAGGGGGTCTGATGCTTTTTTGTATCTTTTCTGCTCGTTGCTATGCGGGTCAGGTCACCAGAGAAAAGCGAAGAAACCTGTCACAAAATACAGTGGTGTCTAGCTTGATATGGAAACATGGTACCGTGAAAACCCAGATCCTCTCCTCACGTTAAACCTGGATGGGGAACGGTCTCCTCTTCTGCTCCCCAAACTCTGCCGTTTCCAGCCGATCAGGGTAGCAAGGAGGGGGATCCAGCGTGCAACTGCGGGTTAGATGTTGTGATAAGAACATAGGCCCCTGCTATCGTCTTCGTAGTTGGAAACTGGGCTCACGTCCTCCTTTTCCTGGACGCCGGAGCCGGGGTTATGATATTCCCCCTCGTCCCCTCTCGGCAAGGCTGGGACGAGCTTCTGTATCTGGACCAGATTGTAATGCTCTCCCCCACGCCCAGTGAAGTCCGGAAAAACAACATGCTGTCTCCAAGGCCAAGCTGGGTGGAGGGGGGAAAGGAGAAGGAGATAAAGGGAACACCTGACACTGCATTTTTCTATCTTCGTTTCGCAAAACGGCCGCTCACTTAACAGCAACGTTATATCAGTGAGTGGGGGGAAAAGGGAAGAAGCACCGCCTATTGGACTTTTCGTTTCTCTAGCCCCGGAAAACGCGGGGGGAAAGACGGGGGAGACAGAGAGACAAGGGCAACGGGAAGATTCAGCTCCGATGCAGGAGCAAATGCCCTGAGCGTATCTATACAGTAAAGTGACTTGGAATTTGATAGAGTGTCAAAGAGTCGGACTGCACCATGCTAATGTCGGAGTATATTGAACAAGAGGTCGTTCTCTGGTGGGCCTATCAAAAAGTCGTCTAGAGAGGTGCGGGCGGATTTAAGTGTGGGGTGTGGGGAAAGGAATGCTGCTTGCTGTAAGTGATAGGAGCCTTTTCAGAGTCTGGGGCGACTTCTCACTTCGGAATAGCTGCACCGGAATGCGAGGTTTTACATACAAGATGGAACTGGTGACCGGGAGTGATACTATATTGTAGTAAGGAGACACACACAGCACTTCTGCAGTCGCACAAAACCTGCTCAATCCTCCGGCCTCCATAAGTGGCGGTCTTTATATTCAGGGCACACAATGAGATGCCGTCCTTGGCGGGAGCAGTACTGTATTTGCTGATGTTTTTGGAAGCTTAACGGCATGCATAAGGCCTGTATACTAGGAGCCATTTATAGAGATGCTCTCGTGCAGCTCCAGTATGTACAGTAGTATACTGTAGACACCTACACACACACACACGTTATTCATATACTGAAGCAGGGAAGAAAAGACCGCACATACGCCCCCCCCACCTAATCTGTGCTGTTTAATTGCATACACACACTCTTTCTCTTTGAAATTCGTTCCATTCTATCTTTAGGTCCAGACCGCGCGGAAGGACGAGTCGCCGGAGGTAGTGTGCACCTTCCTTGTGCCATGAGACAGACGAGATAGGACACACATCCCACGCGGGGCCGTCACGGGCAGGTGCGCTGCACGGCGAACGAAGAGAGAGAAAGAGCCACATGAGCGGACGAGCGAAGAAGGCACGAGCGAGCGACACCTTCCTGCGTGAGTTTGGACAACGCCACGCGCCGATACTATACACGTAATCGTTTCTTTTTCTTTTTCATTGGGTGATGTATCTTGCACAAATTAGGGGTTAAATGCGAGCACTCACATTTCACTTCCGACACACACACCTTTTTTTCATTTTCCTTTTTTTCCTCGCGTATTCAGCGAAAACCCCGAATCAACTCCAAATTTCAGTTACACCGCCTGTTCCTTCGGGCGAAGACGCGAGAAACAGGAGACCGAAAAAAGAAAGCACGGAATGAGGGGCAAAGATTTGCATATCTTCCAAGTTGGTGATAGCGAACGGAACGCGAAGACCACAAAGCCCTCGTTTTTTCCCGGCTCTGTTGAATCTCCAACTCAACCAACGACGAACAAACCGCATAACGAACTAACCATCGGGTTATACATTATTTGCTTTTTTTTCTCGGACGCCGAACCCGCCTATTCCGCGTTTGGTGGCTGGCCTTTTGGGGGTTGAGGTCTCGCCCGACAATGCCGTGTGGATTTTGCGGCCCACACCTCAGAAGAGTTCCTGGGTGAGAAAGCCCTGGGAAAAGAAACCGCCATGGCCTGGAAACACGGCAAACAAAAAGAACACCGCGAAGTGTGCTTACTCTCAGGCCTTCCGTGCACTGCTCGCCGGTTGAGGAGCCGTTCGAACCTATGAGCCAGAAAAAGGCGAGGCCCAGTGCAGGGACATCAAGGTTCCCGTGCCAGCGTGCTCTTCGTCAGCCGGAAAACCATCAAGTAACTTACAAGGTACGTCCAAAACGCGGGATAATGTTACTTCCAATCTGCTGTTGAATAAGGGGGGCGTGAGTGCAGACGGGACGGATTCAGCGAGAATGTGCCCTTCAGTGTGTGTCTGTGCTCAACCAGTCAGATGAACTGGACCGAACACGAAGACACACAGCTCTCCCATACCCCCCCAAATGTACGCCAGCCTTGATGTTGGAGGGTGGAAGGAGACGGCCACGCAAGACCACCTGCCAGAGCCTGGACTGGCATGGCAAGTCACCGACACCGGCCGGTACATTTTGTACACTGATAAGGCCCCTCGATGTCTGACCGTACTTTGGGGTTGATCTTCAGGTGCTCTCGGTTTTCTGAACGTGACAGCCATATCTGAGACATGGTATGGTGATCATGACTTACACACACGAGCCACCAACAGTGGAGATGTGTGTGTGTGTAAGTGCAAAATGTGTGGGGTCCCCATACTAAAGTGTCATTGCTAAACGAGATGATGTTTTCTACGGAGGACATAGGGGACATAGATCTCCTTCATGGTACAAGCTGCGATCGTCGCCGGAAACTTGATTACCTGCATATGGTGTCAGCCCCTTTCAGATGGCGCTGTACCGTCCAAAAAAATCACCGGCTGTTGCTGGATGTGCTGTTCCTGCCTGCCCGTCGACTTTCGGCAGCCGAAACTACACCGCCAGCTGAGGTCTGGCCTGCACCATATATTGCTGGAGAGAACCAAGTTGATATGTGATCTTGAAAGATATACTTCTATTGAGCTCTCGAGGTGCTAGTATATCCTAGGTTGGAGAGAGCGGAGCGAGTCTGGGGATACGGGCGTGTGTCTATTTCGCTTGTGTTTGTGTCTGTGTCTGTGTCTGTGTCCTTCGGACATTTACGGATCACCATACCCAGAGCGTCAGAGGGAAGAATACCACGTACAACGTTCCACGCCAGCCTTTGTATTCGGTACCTGTTCCCCCCTCTCGCTCCTCGTCTTTGCCTCTTCCTCAAACCCGCGTCGGGCTCCCTCAACCACTGGATGAGACGTCCGGGTGTCGGGCTAACAGTCCCGCAGTTCCGGGCCACCAGCCGTTTATTGCTCCCACGGGCACACCGATAAGGGGCGCAACTGACATACAGAGGACTCCCAGGTCTGGCCCCTTGCAGGCGCTGGCATGGACGCACACACCCGAAATCCTTTCTTCAGCCGGATTTCCGACGGGACAGAGAGGGAGAGAGGGAAAGCTGCAGCTGACGGGCGGCGAGTGGCACAGAAACGATGGCCGTGCTCTCTCAATGGTACACAATGACGGACGAACAGACACACAAACGCCTCAGCAGGTGTCTGGGAGAGGAGAACGGGTGCGTGAACCACTGTTGCATGTTGTGATGTTGTGTTTGCGCCATGACTCTTCTGTCTCTCTCTGTCTGGCTACGTCGATGGATACGAGGGTGGTGTTGGTCTTTGCGACTGCACCCACACTGCTCTCGATCAAGCGGCCGCGGTGACTACGCAAGCAGTTGCACGCAGATATTCCACGGGACACCCTCTACACACGTACACACACCACGCACGACCAAGATGCCCAGCCGTGTGTCGGTTCCACGGAGCACCAGCAGGCTGACGCGAGAAGGCTCGGGAAAGAGAGTTTCCGCGAAGACGACGGCCTTGGAACCGGCTGGAAAGAGAGAATTTCAGTGCCTGAGCACCTGCAAAAGCGGCGTTCGAGTCAATCACTGGTTTGTGATTGCTGGAACCGCTGAGATCAGACTGGTTGTCTCGGGTTCTGGGGCGTAGAGTGTGGCTTATTCAAAGCCGTCATTTTGGTGGTAGCAGGGGAGGGCCCAAGCTGTGTCCCGATAGCTACCGCTTAAGATGCAAAAAGAGCATGGGATAAGCCTTGTATATGGCATAAACCATCGCTGGCTGTGTCTCCTAGAATATTCGTGTCGCTTGCATATACTCGGAGAGGAGATCTAATTAGGGTTGATCTAGAGTTGATCAAGAGCCGATTTAGGGTTGTTTAGGGTTAGTTTGATTCTGATAGGTTAGGCCTCAGTGAGCGGATCAAACTAATTCTGGTAGAAAGAAGGAAAAGTGAAATAGATTCAACTTGACCATGAAACAAGACCAAATCATTTGAATCTTGAAGAGAATGAAATTTCTCGAAGGTTAGAAAGTCTCGTGTTTCGATCTTAGCTCAAAACCATTATCAATCAACGTCAGGTGATAGTACCTAAAGAGTACAAGGATATCGGTGAAGTCTGTAGGCATTCTTTTGTATCCACAAGGTATCCAGGCAGACATGCAGTCATGCATCAATTGCTTCAACTCATCTTGTCGACTCATCGCGAAAATTCTTGACTTGGCCTCGTTTGGTTCCAATTTGCCAAAATCAGCATCACAAATCTAAATATCACCGTATATAATAAGACCTAATCCAGAGCTGTGAACATTCTGTTCCTGAGCTTCTCCCCTCTTCAACCATTCATTTCGCTCTAGATCCGACCCCATCTTCAAAACCCCCGCGTATCCGGACGTCCACCCGGAGATAACCAAAACCACCACCAGCCTCACATACCTACATCTATATAGTGTAGTACTTGTTCCAGGAATGCCAAAGAAACGGCACTTTTCGCAGTATTCCAAGCCACCGTCCACCCCTCCGGCGTCGCTGACGCCGTCGCCGGCATCCGCCCAGAGGCGTCAAGGTCCGTGTCCCGCCCCGCGGTTCCCGGTGTAACCACCCCGTCTCCGCTGACGGACGTTCCCCTGACTGACGAAAGAGCCCAAAATACACAGAAAATGATCAGAACAGCGGCGTCAACAAGATGCTGGCGGACATGCGCCGCCGAGCGATAACGGAGTCGCCGGCCGCCATCGCCGAGAGCCTGGCCGTGCACCCGAGCATGCCGCCCGAAGTCCAGCGCATGCTGCAGCTCCCGACCCCGGCATACCCGCCGCCGCTCCCGCGCAGTATCCGCCAGACCCGCATGCTGCCCAGCGGGAGGCGACTCCCCGCCGGCCCACTGCCGCCGCGCAGCTGGCTCAGCACGTACGACCTGGGCGCCCTGGACGACTTCAACCGGCTGCGGGCCTCGCTGCCGCCCATCCCGTCCGACCAGGGCTCGGCCGTCCGGCGCGGCGAGACCGTGGTCCCGCTATTCCCGGGTGCGTACGCGCCCGCGCGCCACAGCCTGGTGGCCACCGTGCTGCGCGTGATCGTGCACAACTGGCACCGCTTCGAGTCGATCCACCACGAGCCGCTGGAGCCGGCGGTGTTCCTGGCGAGCTTCCCGCCGAATGTGCGCGAGGGGCTGGTGCGTGTCATGGGCCAGATGCGGCCGGACATGCGCATCTCGACGCTGCGGATCCTGCTCGGCCACGTCGATGGCGCCGAGGCGGCGGCGCCGGAGTCCTGGCGGGTCCGGGCTAAGCGCAACATCGGGTTCAGCCAGCTCTACGTGCCGCCGGACTTCCTGGTCCACGGGAGCTTGCACTCGCTGGCGAACTTGCTGTTCCCGACCGCGGCGCGCGGCCGGGGGAGTCCGTCTCGACCGGACTCGTCGGTCTGGGTCGAGGCCGACGTGCCGGAGAAGTGGGACCAGGAGGACGCAGACGGAGCCGCCACAGCACCAACCGACGGCTTGACTACAGAACCCGCATTGCCCCCCCTGCCGCCCAGCATGCGGCCGGGCGACCTCCTCCCCAACCTCACACACCTCTCTCTCGGACTGCCGCGCCACGCCGACGGCGGCAGCAAGATCGCATCTGCCGTGGCGTGGAAGCAGCTGCTGCGCTTCTCGCGCCACCTGGCGGCAATAACACACCTCAGCCTGGCGAACTGGCCGCCGCCGCCGCTGATCCCGCTGGCCGAGCTCCTGCCGGGCAGCAGCAGCGGCGGCGGCGACGCGGACACCCAGCAGTGGATGGACGCGGTGATTGCGCTACAGACGCTCAGCCGCAACACGTACCGGCTGGAGCACCTCGACCTGTCGGGCTGCGCCGAGTGGGTGTCGGTGCTGTACGCGCAGCGCGTGCCGGATGTGACGTGGAGTCCCACGGCGTGGAACCGGTGGGATGTCGGCGGTGGGAGGATGTTGCACAACTCCTCCGCTCGGCAGCAGGGTGACGGCCCTGACGATGAAAACGACGATGAAGGCTCGCCAGTGTTGGATACCGGTATCCGGTGGGACCGCGACTGGAGCATGGTCACCGCGGTCATGCTCTCGGGGCGTGAAGGGGAGTCCGACGTGGCCAAGGCCAAGGGTGCGAGGTTGGAACGACATGTGATCAAGCAGAGAAAGGGGCGGGGGAAGCAGATATGGGTCTCCACGGAGTGATGTGGTGTGGCCGGTGACCTTGGCGCGGAGGTCGGTGTACTGAGATGTACCGACGTTAGAATATTGTTGTTGCTGGCACATGGAGATACATTTCCAGCCCCGTGCTCTAATCCGCGCAACATGTAGTTCATGGAGAGTTTTATTACTTCATTCTAGCCAGCATCATCATTAACTCGTTGTTTGTCTAGTCTATTTGCATACGCAATTGAAGGAAGTTGAGCATGCTTCCCGGTGTCTCTATCTCCGCCTTCGCATTGTTTAGAACCCAGCCTCCAGAACTCCCCATTCGTCACGCATAAACCCCCAACCCCAAGCAATCCGAAAACTCCTGCTCCTCACCACTCGAACCCCCCCTAATCTATTTACAGCATCAACGTCGCCACCAGAACACCCGCCACCAGCGCCATCATGGCATTACCTGACGGCGGGAGCGAGCCGGCTGCCGCGCCGTCACCGGGCGGTGACTCCGGCTCAACGGTGGCCGAGGGTTCGGGCGAATCGCCTGACGCGGTGGCTTCGGCCAGCTTCTCGATGCCGGCCGTCAAGGTCAGCGGGACCATCATGCTGTCGACGTCGTGGTATGTGTGGATGCCGATCACCGGGTCCTGGCCCGACCAGTGGTTCGTTTCGGTGCAGGTTGCGGTTGTGGGCGATGCGGTGGTGGCCCAGGAGCAGGTTCCTTCGACGGATCTGGTGGTTTTTCTCTGCGTCAGCGGTCTCATATTCATGCTCTGCGGTTCTCCCCGAGAGTAACACAGAGGGTCCTTACATCACCGGCGCCGACGCGTGCACCTCGGCCGAGGCCTCGGCCATGACCACCGTCGGCTGGACCACCCACGGGCAATCAACACATAGCACTGCGTAGGTTGTGCGGCCGGCGGCCTCGTCGTACGCGATGACGGAGCCGGATGCTGCAAACGGACTGATCTGCGGGTGGAAGATCGACACGACCGACGAGGCGGGGGTGTCTTGCGCGGCCACGCGGATGCCGGCGGCCGTGGCCAGCATGGCGGAGAGGATTGTGCGGCGGTGTTTCATCGTGTGTTTGGTTCGTCGGTGTGAGCGCTGAGTGTGGTTGACGGTGAGAGATGCAGGATGCGGCGCGAGTTCGGGCTCGGTATATACTTTGACTGGGATGGTGCGCTTTCAAGGTATCAAGTTGTGAGAGACTGAAGGCTAGAAGGAAAGAGGAATAACTTCTGTATCTGTATTTCTATCGGTCTCTTGGTGAAAATGATTCAGGGTGAAGACGAGGATTAAAATGACACCAGAAGAGGAAGCTCAGATTTCTATATTCCCTCTCGTGCCTTTTTTGGGGGAACAGCTAATATATGATACAAAGAGATTAACACGAGGATACTGTCATAATGAGAAAATAATAGGGCTAATTGGCAGGAAATACGATATATGCGTTCCCGTATAGCTGAGATGTATATAATGAACAGATAGCGTGCATCATATTTTAAAGTTCATCAATCTGCATTTTCCTTCCCCAGCCTCTGCCCAGAAAATTCCGGCCACGTTCCGTGTGTGTATGCATCCAGTGCGCCGAAAAGGACACACGAAGAGAGGTCGGAGGATTAATCGATGGAGGCGGCGCTGAGGCCAGCATGACTTGTGCGGCGTTTTGCGTCTGCTCTACCCGCCCCGCGCAGTTGATATACATTTACCTCAATTATGTGGTTGCAGTCAACCTCTTGGCCAGGAGAAAAAGAAAAAGCGCGATCCGGTGACAGTGGAATGAAAGTCTGTCGCTATTATGGAGATGCACTTGAATGAAGGCGTTATGCTGACCTGGACGACTTTGGAGGGGTTGTGATCTTTGTCTGGAGCTGGAGTGCAGACAGTAACAATGCCGTGGACGGTTGGATGAGACCACTGACTGAGCTCAGGGAAAAGAATTAACAGTAGACGGACGCAGAAAGAAACGCGGAACCTGACAGAGTGAGGCATACACCAGTTAATTGCTGATCCGGGGATGAAGAATCCGCCGAACTCACGCCTGGAGAGCCACACAGCAGAAGCAGCTGATCGCAAACAAATACAAGCCCCAAAATAATAATCAAGAAAAATCAGCAGGAAAATCAAGTGGGCTGAACGACGTGGGATTTACCCGCGGGAATGATGCTGGCAGTTTATGCAGAAATTAAAGCCTGCCACAGCCAAACAGCCTCACGGTGGAGAATGGGCTTTTGACTTGACAGCGCACGGTTAATGTATGTAGCACGCAAAAAACTCATATATTACAAGCCGCAACGAAAGGCAGGTGTGGGGTATAGCAGTGCTGGGTATTGCGGTCATGTTGGATAAATCGGAGGTGGTGATGTCAATGTGAGATGAGAGTGAGTTTAGGGTTTGGTGTATTTGAAAGTGTGGCTAGCAGAAACTTGTGACAGTTGTCTAACATAAATAATCTTCAAACTTTGCAGCTTGAGAAGCAATATTTAGTGGAGAAAGAGAAATACTCCGGAGCCTATACAATGTGAGTCTTCCGGTAGGTCCTCGGCGGCGTTCAACGGTATCGTCTGTAGAGCTTTCCCAGTTATGGCCATTCCATCTCGTTCTAATGCCCAAAGAGAAGATATGGACAGTCATCGAACTGCCTAGTCCAGTATCTATGACTGAAAGTGAGGGGAACCCTTACTGAAACACTCCACGACGTCGGATGTCTAAGCCGGAAGCTAAAACGCCCGGCCCCACTTTACTCCGGATTACGGATAGCCAATCATTTGCCTAGGCAGTGAACTACGTAGATAGCGCGAGTCTTCCCAACTGACTCGCTGCCACCGAGTAAAGTAGAAGTAACGATGCTTCCGTAAAGGGCTTATCTGCCAGGTCCAGAGTAGCAGTGTTGAGTCGAGTCAGTTCAAATTTGGGTGGAAAGAGTGTGATGAGAGAAACCACCACCGAGGCAATCTGTGCCGATAGAACCGTCTTGGGCAAGACTGACAAGAGGAGTAACCACAAGAATAGTCATCTAATAGCCCTCCCAGAATGTATATACTGGCACCATCTCCCCCGTTTATTTGCGAAATTTCTCTTCTGCCAAACTTCTTCCCATACACACAATACTCTCCCCACCCCGTTGCCCACCAGCCCGGCACAACATCATACAAACTTCATCCAATACGCCAAGCTAAACTTTGAGATACCGTAATTACTCGGCTACCCTCCGAAAAGTTCTACCCCGCCTCAGGAGTTCAGTGCCTAGATATGATTTCTTTGCACGCCTTCGTCATGGACTTCGATGGTCCCAATGACGAAGCCAATCCTGGCCTTTTCGGTCCCCTTGAGGAATCCAGTGCCACGTCCTCGGATGAAAGTGGTGCTTCATCTTCTGAAACTGGATCCTCTGATAAACCTGCATCATCTAGTGAGACTGGATCCTCTAGTGACACTTCCTCAGACGTTCCAGAGTACAGTCTTGTTGGCTTGGGAGCTGCATCTACGGAGCCCATGGATCCGCTTGTCAAAGCCGCATATGAAAACCAGACCCAGTCTCGTTTATTCCAGCTACCCGAAGAACTGATAGTGAGAATCATGGCACTTCTGCCGTCAGGGACTCTAGACTCTGTTCGCCGGACATGCCGCACTTTTCTCCGTCTGTTTGAGGACAAAGTCTTTTCTTCCTTCCACCACAAATTCATCGCTCAGCCAGTTCCCAAAAGCTGTCCCAGGAGGCTAAAGTCGTTCATTTCCCGGGCAACCAAGCGGGTGTGCAAGTCAGGCAAGAATCTGTATACATTTGGGAACCAGTGCCGTCAACTGTGTATGAAGTCTTTGCCGAGTGCTCAGATAGGTCGGCTTTTCTGTGCCGGCTGCGGCTTCTTTCACCCCATGGCCGTGTTCTCGGCCGCGGAAGTGGCGAAGTCTACACACAAGCGCCTCTGTATGGCGTGGACGGGCGGAGTGAGACTGTGCAGCCACCGCCTAATCGCGCTGGCCGAGATCGAACACTGGGTCCGCGTCCGTCTGGCCGGCCGGGAGAGTCACCTCGATACGCCTCTCTTGGTGATCCGGTGCACGCACGAGGATCATGTCATAGGCTGTTCCAGCCCTGACCGCTTCCCCACAGCCGTGATCGAGTATATGGCCAAGACCACCACCGTCTCCATCTCCATGCGCTGGTCGGGCCATATAAGCCAGAACCGCTCCACCCCCGACTTTCCCCCAACGGCAGAGGAGCTGCGTGCCGGCGCGGCCCGGCTCCGGGCAGATGTGGGACAGCACCTGTTCCCCAACACCGTGAAGGGGATGTCAGAAATGCGCTGCTTCGAGCCGGGAGTTTCCCGCCTGGTGCGCTACCCAGGCACCCAAAAACTCAAATCCGGCTGGTTTGAGCGGGCAACCCAGCCCCGGAGCTCAAAAGCCCGCGGCTTTTTCCCCATCAAGCGCTCGACCACTGCCAAACTTCTACGGTCATGGGACGGCGGACGCGGGTATGAGGATCCCAAGCACCCACGGATAGATTGCATCTTGTCCTGGAAGAAATTTTCTCGGCAAGTGCGGGCTGGTGAGCCAGTGAACAGGGAGAAAGCCTGTACGCCTGAGGACGGCTGCCAGGAGCAGCCAATGGCCGACGCATGCAAGCATCCCGTATATGCCGAGATGCCGGTGTACATGTATCAGGCTAACCCGCACATACCCGCCCAGGCGGCAATCCGCGCCAGCTGGTGCAAGAAGTGCTGCAGTTGCAGCAGCGAGAAGGACAACGGCACGGAGAGCACGGGAATGCCGAGCCGCCACCTGGAGCTGGTATATGCGCGTGCCCTGTCGTTCAACCTCAGCTCCTTCTACCGCCCCCGGCCCATCCCAAAGATCACGCCCGAAAACTTTCGAAGACCCCAGCCACCGAAGAGCGACCTCCTGGCCTCTGGGACGGGCTGGCTCGCCTCGCTCGACCCGTCCGATGGAGAGTCCTACCTGCACAGAAGGATGGCAAAGACGCTGTGCCAAGCCCACTCCGACTGTCCCAATAGCAGCCTGCGCGTCCCCACCGAGCGCTTCTGGAGTCTTCTCGATGAGGAGTGCCCGCGTCGGTGCATGCCTCCGCCGGCAGGCTTCCCCGGGCCTCGCCTTGACCCGCCGGCTCGCAATGCTCGTGGCGATGCGGACCTTGACTGGTCTATGTTCAATGGAACGACGTTCAGTGGAGGTTCTTGGCCTACAAGAGCTAAATAAGCCTGGATATGACTAAAAAGGAGTTTCCCGGTACCTCACAGGCTTAATCCTAGACATTTTTCAATGGAACCGTCTTCTAATACCTGTTCTGGGTAGACCCGTCCCGTCGTGATAGTACCGTATTGTTAGGGTTAGGGTGAAAGCGAACTCCCCTGCTTCCCTATACCGGGCTCTGGGTAAAGGCACTCTGCGATGAGTACTCGATAAAGACGTTGAGCTCTAGGCTCCCCACTCCAAAATCATTTTCCAGATTCTGCGATTACCGCAGTGTCTTCTGGACTAGATGGCCCAAGCCGTCTTGTGCTCTATTTCTAGCTCACAACTCTCTGTGTCTAACCCTAGCCCGCTTGCCACGTGCGTCCCAACCCTAGGAACCCAACTCGACACGTGACCTCGCAATGCCAAGCCCGACGCAAGAACGCCAAGATGCAGCGCCAAGAAATGTCTAGATTTTTTGAGGTGAAATATTCCCAATGCTCGTTTCTCTGTGCTGTTCCTCTCTCTCTCTCTTTTCTTCTTCTCTTCCTTTTTTCTCTCCTCGTTCTTTTCGTGTTCTAGCCCTTCCCTTGATGCCGATGTTCTTGGCTTTTTTTTTTTCTCTTCTCTTGTCATTTCTATTCCTGTCGCATTCTCTTTCCTTCCCTGGTCGTATCGTGCGTTCTTCCCGGCTTGGCCTTCTTGTTTCTCGGGTTCCTCTGTTTTCTTTTCCGCGATTCAACTTCTCTTGTAATGAAACTCGGCACCAAAGTCGGAGCTTGTGAGACTTTGGTCTCTTCCCAGGAATTCGCGTGTAGACGTTCATAGGACGAAGCCAAACAGGCCTGCAGGCAGAATCCGGGGTCCCTTTTTCCAGCCCTAGTTGCGCCGGTTCCCCTCTCTTCGCCCCCTTTTTATTTTTATTTATTTCTATTTTCCTCGCTTATTTCCTCTCTTCGCCGTGCAAACCAATTTGATATCTGTCTCTATATGCGTTCTCCTAGATCCGGGGGCCCGGTTTCTCTCCCCTTCTCCACCACCATGCGTCGTCTTCCCGCCTCGTTGCTGGCCCTGTTTTGCGCCGTGGCCGGCTGCGTGAGCGCCCAGAGTGAAGTCCCGATATATCTGCCTGGGTATAACCCGAAGACCTGGTCGGATTTGCGCGGGAGTATCGTGACCAGCGTAAGTTTGATTGTCGCCCCCCCGCGAATCTGCTGTGGCGGCTTTATTCCCGGTAGTTCCAAGCCAGCCCTATCACACAACTTGGGCCTGTGAGGCTATCTGCAGCTTTATCTTAGTTTTCCTTCTTCTTTATCTGCTTGCTTATTCTGACGTGTGCTCAACTTGTTTCACCTGCCAGGACGACCAATCGACTGTGTACACCATCTTCTGCAAACCGCAAACGCCGGCCTTCTGCGAAATCGACGCCGACTTCCCGTTCATCATCACCGAGGGCCCCAAAACCCTCATCTTCCACGCCACCGCTGCCGACCTCTAGTATGTACTTACTCCGCGCCGTCGAGACAAAACTTGATCTCCTCCTAACACCTCTGCTTTCCCTCGTCTTAGCACCGGAAACATCGAATGTGCCCTCGATGGCACCACCTACGCGGCCTGCTCGGGCTCGTCCAGCATCAACCCCGAAGACCTCTTCAACCCGCCGTCGATGAGCACCTCGACGCACCCGAACGTCGAGGTGTGGACCACCACGTACCCCGCGTCCGACGTGGCCGCCAACTGGGCCGTGCTGACCCTCACCGTGCCGCCGACCGTCGAACAGACCCTCGACATCACCGCCGATCCGATCGCCACGAGCAACGGCGCATCGGGGGGCGCCGGCAGCGGCGCGCCGAGCGCTGTGGCCCGTGGCGTCCTGGTATTCCTCGTTCCCGCCGTGGTTGCTGCGTCGACGTGTGTGTTCTTCCTCACGGCTCACGGCGTCGTGTAAATGCCGTGCATTTCTTTCCCCCTTCCGCGCGTTTCCGGGTTCTTCTTTAATCTATGCGGGGTGGTCATCTTGTCAAGGTTAAATGCCTTTGCCGATGTGGAATGCTACCGCATCTTATCTTTCTCCCTTCAGATATCTGGTTAGCGTGTCTCGCTTCTCGCTTTTCTGTTGTTCTTCTTCTTCGGCTTGTTTTGCCTGTTTAGCCTCTTTTTTCTGCTTGACGCAATTACGGATACCCCCCCAGGCTCTCATTACAGATATCCTGCAAATGAGAGGGTGCAATGGGGCTTTTTATCTTTCTTGTTATTGTTTTTTTCCTCTCGCAAAGAGCTTTTGCGGAAATGGGTCATGATCACACTAATGGTTTCTTTTAGAGTCATGTTTACAGTATTTTGTCTGACTTGTTAGCTGGAGAATCTGCTCTCTCTTGCAGCAGGTCCCAGCACTGGTGTACGGCGTTCGGAGATGTTTGGTATAAACGCTAGGTTATATATATATATATCCCTCAGATAATGTGCAGAACTGAATGACTTTTTGTGTGCTACACTCTTCTTGGCTTTCGTCTTTCCTTACTCTTCCCTCTCGAAAATATCCAGCCCCAGGCCAATCACCATACACTGCTGCTGTTCAACTGGAGCGATGGTGCGTCCGTTCCACTGCAGAAGCCGCAGGTTGATCTCGTCACCCAGTCCGGGCTGCCACAAGCCCACTTTGTGCACCTGGGCCAGCGTGTCCCAGTACCCGCGTGCAACCAGGTACTCGTCGGTCGGGTTCGGGTCTCCGCGCCAGGCCACCGCGCTCCAGTAATCGATGATCAGCCGGCTGAAGGGCAGATCGAGCCCGTCGCGGTCGGGCTGCGGCGCGCGGGCGAGCGTGCCGAACACGATCATCTGCTCGCCGGCGTGGCACTTGAAGTACTCGAGGCTCGGATCGCCGTGCGGGAACTCGTCGGTGGCCGCCGGCCCGCAGTGTGGCTGGGTGTACCCGGCGGGGTTGTACGTGCGGTTGAACACGAAGGCGTACACCGCGCCGAAGCCGCCGTGGCGGGCGGCCGAGTACGCGGTGGCCTGGTCGCTGCAGGTGTACATGGCGTCGGTGAAGATTCGGGATGTGAAGTTGAGCACCTCGGCGCGCGACGGCGTCTCGGCGAGGGCAAAGGCGTTGCGGAACTCGGCGGTCGATGTTAGCGGGGTAAGGTCGACGCCAAACCGGCTGCTTAGGCTGTCGATCACTTCGTCGCGGGTCTGGTCGGTCTCCGGGAACGGCACGTCAATGGCCAGCTCGTCCCGGTTGGTGCCAGTGACAAGCACAACATCCTTCGTCTGGCCGGCTTCGCCGGTCAGATCGAGTGTGTCCGAGGTTATGATGGTCCCGTCGATGACGATACGGCTGTATAGGGGAACAGTGTTAGCTGGGCTTCGCCCAAACAGAAGATAGGGCCTCCATACGTTGACTTCGCCTCATAGTTCACCAGCTCGTGGGCATCAATCCCTCTCAGGCACTCCAAAAAGTCGGTTGCATCAATGCACCCACTCTCCTCCAGAACAGCGAACCCAGGCCCGGCATACTCCGCGTCTTTCGGCGGGTAGGTGGTGATGAGTGTCCCCGGGGCTCCCGGCACCAGCCCGCTCGGTCCTGACTGGCTGATTGCTTTATGGAACAGTCCTTTGGCAGCCGGCGACGCAACGATCGCACGAACAATGACGGCGCCGGCAGACTCGCCAAAGATGGTCACCGAACCCGGGTCGCCTCCAAAGTGCACGGCATTGGCTTGAACCCACTTCAGGGCGGTGATGATATCGCCGAGGGCGTAGTTGCCGTTGTGGATGCCGTCCATAAGGGGCAGGAATCCAATTGAGCCGACGCGGTAGTTCACCGAGATGGAAACCACATCTCCGCGAGACGCCAGATTCGTGCCGTCGGTGTTTGGGTTCTTTCCTGATCCGCTTGTAAAGCCTCCGCCGTAGATGTACAGCATAACGGGCTTGAGGCCAGCCGCCGTCGAAGCGCAATTTTTCGTGGCAGGAAGATACGGAGTCCAGATGTTCATGAAGAGGCAGTCTTCACTCATGCCCTCCTGGACCTCTCCAATCGGCTGAACACAGTCGGCACCAGCCTTCAGGGCAGGGATGTGCGCGCCGGCCTCGGGCTCGTAGACAGTCGAGTAGTCGAATCGTAGCGGGGTATTAGCAAACCGCACTCCCCGGAACTTGAACACGAAGCGGTCGCGGAATCCTTCGTAGGTTGCTCCGTTCGCTACTGTCTGGTTCACGTGGAATTCCGTCGCGTCGTCTCGCGTGGCCGAGGTTGACACGGGGGCGCTTTGCGAGCATAGTGCGGGCAGCTTCTTAGAACACGCCACAATGCTCAGCTTTCCAGTCGAAGATATAGCCGTGCAATCATCGGAAGCCTTGTCCTTGCCGACCCAGAACAACTGAGCCGATTTGAAGTTGTTCAGGAATACTTGGTACGAAAGCGAGCTGTTGAGTCCGGCCCCGAAGTCCGATTCCGGGTCCCACAAGGACTCGCCCAGTGCGCTGCAGGCTTTGGCGGCAGCCTTGTAGGATGTCTTTTCGTGGAGAAGAACGGCGGATGTGTCGTCAACGGGAGAGTCTGCGAAGGTCAGATGTCAGATGTCAGCCACCCGTGTCAACTCCGCTCAATGAACTCACAGTATCAAGACTTACTGGTCAGATCATTTTCGGCAAGTATCGTCAAGCCTCCGTGCCCAACGCTGGCCACAGCAACGGCCGGGAGCAGCAAATAGAGGGGAATCATGATGATAGCAGCCACGGCAATTGGGATCACGAAATGACGGCCCAGAAACGGACTTCGAAAAGGCCAAGAGGCAGAGCCGGCCGCGACATGGCCCTTTATATAAGCTGTCTCTTCACTGTGTCCAGCTTCACGCGTCCCGGTGGCGGACTTTTCATTTCGGGGCGGGTCTGCTATAGCCGCCATGCTTCCGTGCTGCATAAGCGTAGTGGTGTATGGGAAAATCGAAGGAGCAGGATGGCTAAATATAGCCGGCCGGAGACCGAGCAATACAGCGGAATCTGCGCGATTGGGATTTCTGAGCAATATAACGCCCCAAGGCTTGGCTGAAGTACTATATCTGGGGTCTATGTTCTCTCCTCCCCCAGATCAACTTACTTGGGGAATGTCCCGTTCCCGGTTTTTCAAAACGACATGGAGCCGGATTGAGAGATCGGGAAGCCGTCACACCTCCATCGCGTGATGTTGTGTATCATTAGCCGGGGGAATAACCCTGGTTTCCTATGGTCGAGTCTCGTCATCGCGACGGACCCGGGCGAATTGTTGACAGTGGTTCCGTCCCTTCTCCAACGGACTCGGCGAATCAGTTCGGTGGTTTCTCAAGGTGTGTGTAATCTTTCCTTGCTTTTTTTTTTTTTTTTTTTTTTTTTTTTTTTGGGGGGGGGGGGGGGGGGGGGGGAAGGGTGATTAGAACAAACAAAGTCAGTCTCTTGGCAAACCGATGCCCTCCATTCGCTCATTGAGAACTCCGCAAAGAAAGAAGTTTGCTTGCGTGGTCTTCTGCCCTCGCCCATTTTGTCCGGCCCGGACTCCCGAGCAAGAGGACGCTGCAGCCCGACACAACCGCCGGCCGCCGGCCGGCTCACACTTGCACTGTGGTCTCAACAGCGTTATCCATGTGAAGAAGCCAAGTAAGCTACTTCATGGCCTAGAAGGGCAAGGTAAGCCCGGCGCAAAATATGGTCATGACCCGACGGTGAAAGTCGTGGACAAGGCAACTTTTCCGGCCGCTCCGAAATAAGCGAGGAATCAGACCAGTCTGGGAGAACTTACTTGATATGGCGGTGTCCTGCCGCCCACCCGGCCAGAACGCCGACGAAGAGTCAAATGTTTAGGTCAGAAACAAATGAAGAGTTTTGGTAGCCACTGAAAAAAGAAAAAGAAAAAAAAAAAGAAAAAAAAAGAAAGGGAGGTTGACAAAGTGCAGTCAGACTCTATCAAAAGGCATGCCGAGATGAGAGCAGGTGAAGAAAATGGTGAGATACCGTGATATATATGGGATCGATGGGATTGGAGATATAGTTGGAAGAACTATATCTAGGAAGGAATCAGCATATGTGCTGGGCTGTTTGACTATCTTGATCGCTCTTGCTAACCGTACTATCTTGTTGTGTAGCTTCAATATACCGAGAAGTAGTATGTTGGGACATGAGGTGTTCCTTCGAAAAGGGGAGTGATGTGCCCAGTCTGAAGGAAGAGAGCAACCAGAAGTTGGCTACAGATGAAGTTTCAAGTGGTATAGAAACTGAAGATAATCCAGAATGTGCCTACTGATTTTCAGACACTGAAGCCCGCCACGACTCACTCTATATGTCGGCAGGAAAGAGTATGATCATTATTAAAGAAGAGAAGAGGAAGAAGGTTCAGGAGTAGACAAATCGGAAGATGCTTATATAACTCGAACAGGGAATAGAGGGGAAGGAGAGGCTGAGATGCCATGGCGATTTGTCCCGCAAAAACGAGTCGAGAGAAGCAGCAAAGAACAAAACTCCGGGGCCAAACTCGGAAAAGGAGATGATTGAATCTCGAGACAATAATTTCCATTCTGTGCGCCGAATAGGGCTCCATGACCTACACTCTTGAATGTTCCTTCCCTCGACAAACGCGATCCGCCTGGCAGAAGCTCTTTCCGTCAGGAACAGCGACAGCTCACGATCGCTGCTTCCCAACATGAGCTGTGGACAGATTCGGCGCACAAAGTCAAGATGAATGAAATCTTCCGTGATAATTGACCCTGAACCATTTTTCTGCTCCGTTTAAACCTCAATTTCGCCAGACGGGGCATGAGATGCATCTATCGGAGCTTGTTCCGCAAGAAACATCAATGACGCACGAAAATTCATCTTTTTCATTCTTCTCTTTCATCATCCTTGGCTGAGACCCCAGAGACCTCAGCTAACCTTTCCCATAATCATTCCCCATTGGCCTTCAGCCATCGGGCCATACCGAGCCGCCATCAGCAAACTCCTGCAGAGTTTAGACGAGCAAAGTACTACTAGCCACGCCTCTCTGCCGTCTCCAATATTTGTGCGCGAAGTTTGTTAGGTCCCAGTTCGACCACATCCATGCCGGCTCGCAAGGGTTTCCGGATCCAAGCCCAAATTCGCGACGCTATGCTACATCGTATTCAACCAGCCCTTGGACGGAAAGCGGACCATTTGAAATTCGGTATGAAGCTTCTCCGGCAGTTTTGTCCTTTTTGGGGTGGAAAGGCCCTGCTACACCGCGATTCGTATTTGCTCCTTCAGATAAACATGAAGGGGCACGGGAAACTATCTCTAGAGAATATGGTCAACTGACACATTTCGATTTTGGCAGCTAGTCTTGAACATCAGCTTATCATGATGCTCAAGATCACCAGATCTGAGGGTGTTCGTGTCCCGCCTGAGCTTGTATGAAATGAAGTCCCCGCTGTGTGCCACATAGCTCGCATTCCCAAATCTTCGATCCTCGCCCCCGGAACACACTCCACAATAAGCCATCTAATGAATCTATATTCCCTTTTTCCCATCGTGGTGGTGGTAAACGAAGGATTTGGACGATGTCAGACTCGCCCTCATTGTCAATATACTCATTCTGCCTCCCGAACTTGCCGCGCCCTTCACCCCGACTCCACGGTAAGTTGTGTCCATCTGTGTTACCGCGACCAAACTCAAGCATTATTTCCACTTCGTATACGAGCGAGTATTCTACACATGGCGACCCCCCCAAGGCCTTGGCTTTGGCCCTGTCCACATTATTGCTGCATAATCGCAAATGCCTGCTAGGAAAAGACACAAAAACCTCGTATTTAGTCCCCCGCGCCTTTATCACCTTCTTTTGGAGTTTGGCCTTTTGGAGTACCAGCACACACTCCCTTGATCAGCTATGGTATCCTGAAATCCCGAATGGAATGATACGGTAGATAGTTACAGAGTCGATCGGTCAGTGATGGTTACATGCCCTAAACGCCCGAGCCGTTGAGGTTTGGACTGTGTCTGTCTCGTTCTTGAGGTTCTCCTCTTTTCTCCTCAATCTATTTTGGCACTTCTGAATTCTTTTGGACCTTTTCTTCTTCTGCTTTCCTGCTCGTTAGCGACGCGAGCCGCTCACTTTTGAAGAAACTAACCTTACTGACAGGTATAACTAGTGGCCAGTTTTCCTATTTCAGTCTTCGAAGTCGCCGTTCTCTGGTTAGCCACTCATGCTATCAACCTTTTTCACCTTAATTTTTTCAAAGAGACTCCTTATTAGGGCCATCCTTCCCTTCTCTTCTCTTTCCCTTGTTTTTCTCTTCAAATTTCTCTTTCCCAGTCTCTTTACAAGACCTTTAAATCCCTAGACTATCCTTCGTTTCTATCATGCCGTCTGTTGCTTGCGGGACCCTTCCAGTTTTATAACATGGGCTCCATATTGAAGCTGGCCGCTGTCACGGTGGCGACATTGCCATTGATGGCTGCAGCCGTGCAGCCGACAGATCTCGACCCCAATGATCCAGGTACGTTTATCCGATTTTCCTCGGTCTCGATTCTCTCGTTTGTGGAGGGTATATGTCATATGTGCTGTGTGCGGCTGGTTAACGTCATTATTTTTTCTTTGCTGCAACGACACAGACAGTATACGGGCGGTTGCCGCAATCCTGGCTCGCGAAACCATGGACTATACCGGCCGTCCTGAAGTAAGTCAATTGTTCCACCTTTTGAGGGCTCCTCTCGTCCGTCAATTTTGGCTGTATTGACTTGGGGAGCCATTTGGAAATGCTTTGCTGGGAAACAAGGGTCTCCCGATCCGGCATTCAGAGACTGATATGTTTCGGTCCCGTCCGGAATGCTCTGAGGACAACATGCCACTGCGTCCTGTGGTCGATATCCCTGCTTCCATATCAGCCGTCACGTCACTGAACCACATTCTAGCAAGATTCGAAAAATTCTAAAGCCACATAGAGTCTCCTAGCCAAGACACTAATCCAGCCACTGTACTAACTAAATATTTGACGTTTTCCAGGTACTACCAGGAGATCTTCCTGATCCATATTATTGGTGGGAGGCTGGCGCAAACTGGGGAGCCATGATGGACTATTATTACTACACCGATGATCCCACATACAACCAACAAGTTCTTGATGCGCTGACGGCCCAGGCCAACACCGGCCCGAATTTCGACTTTATTCCTCCCGAGCACGCCTCAGAGGAAGGAAACGACGATCTGAGTTTCTGGTGCTTTGCTACTCTGGCTGCTGCCGAGCGCAACTTTCCCCAGCCGTACCCGAATGTGCCTTCATGGATGGAAATAAGCCGTCGCATCTTCTCGAGCCTCTCGTCGCGATGGAACAGCACCGACTGCGGTGGCGGTCTGATGTGGCAGATGTACCCTGACAATTTCCACGGCATGTACTACAAAAACTCGGTCACCAACGGTGGTTTATTCCAGCTGGCTGCACGTCTGGCTCGGGCAACCGGCGAGGAGCAGTACGTCGAGTGGGCCAATCGCGCGTGGAACTGGGTGACATCTGTTGGGCTCATTGGACCCAACTTCGAAGTTTTCGACGGAACCGATGTGCGCAACGGCTGTTCAACTCTCGACCACAAGGAGTTCAGCTACAACAGTGCCATCTTCATGTATGGCGCAGCCGTCATGGCCAACGTCACGGGAGAATCGGTCTGGGCTGATCGTGCCAGTGGATTCCTGCGTGCTGCTCAGTCAACATTCTTCTGGACGCCCGACGAAGCCACCACAGCCCCTGTCATGTACGAGCAGGCGTGTGAGACAGTCAACGCGTGCAATTCCGACATGCGCACGTTCAAGGGCTTTCTCTCGCGCTTCATGTGGCAAAGCACGCACATGATGCCCAGCATGCGGCCCACGGTGATCCGTCTTCTGAAAGCCTCATCGCGAGCTGCCGTGCGAACGTGCACTGGAGGTCCGACTGGCGCACAATGCGGACACCGCTGGTGGCGCCAGGAGTTCGACGGCGAGACCGGCCACGGAGAGCAGATGTCGGTCCTGGAGGTGGTGCAGGGGCTTCTCATCGACGAAAGCTGGCCGCCTCTGCGGGGCGATGAGATCAAGGCGGTGACCGAGATCAACTGGAACACTCCCCGCGCACAGCCTGACCCGCCGCCCCCGGAGCCGACCACGTCATCGGAGCCGACAGTGCTCCCCACCGTCACCCCTGACAGCACCAACAACGACAGCGGCAGTAGCGACAAGACCTCCGCTGCATCGCCGACCCCGACCGAGCCGGAAGAAGATGCGGCCGTGGGCCTATTCCGGGGTGGGTCGTGGCTGCTTCGTTTGATGGTTGTTGGTGCCGTCAGCTGTGTGTTCCTATAGCCTTATAGGACACACCATCACCTTTTGTTTTTGCCCTCCTTCATGCATGAATTCTTTTCTTCCAGTTATTTATTTTTCTTTTTGGTTTGTTTCGTCCGGATATCCCCCATCTTTCATGTCGTTTATACCGCCGTCTACATTCAGCGGTGTGTCTAGTCGACACCCAGAGAATGTATACACACTCCTCGATAGAGCATCATCTAGCGTTGGGTTCCAGCAAACACGTGCGTTTTTCAAGATATAGAAAGTCGGTAGTTGCTTGTCGTGTCTTTATCAAATACCCCAGATCATATATTATCTTTAGATTCACTCTAGACACCGTTACATGAATCCAGGCATTTTGCCCTATGTATCACATCACGCACACACACACATCAAAGCAGTGAAGCACGCGTAGCATCAAGAAATGGCAAGAATTCCAAATAGATCTATAAACAAGACAACGTGTATGTTCGATGATGCTCGATATGTACAATGGGATTCTCTCCCTGGCGGCAAAATTAAAGAGACCGGACGAATGCAACGCCAAACAACCCCTTTTATCTAGAAACTCCCAAAACAGCAAAAAGCTGATGATCTGATGATACATCGCACAAATACACAACATGGCTTTGAACATTGACTGTGACAGAAAAAAACCCCCAGAAGATACAAGAGCGATGACCTGGCTGGTGCAATGCAAGCAAAAGCAGATTACAAACCCCCAGAACAAAAGTCTTAACACGCACACACAAATCAGAGGCCTCTACCACCACCTTGCTGGCGCAACTATAGCCAAGCGGGCTGGTTGGTATCGGGAACGTTGTCGCCGGGGGTCGCAGGGCCACCGCGACCACCAGCGCCGCGGCTCTGGTGCCAGAACGGCGAGGCGCCGGTGGCAGCGCGGGTGGGGGTGCGCACGGGGCCAGTGTCGGGCGACGGCGGCGTGGTGGCGATGGCGGGGGTGCGCACGTGGTGGGCGCCGCCGGCACGGTGCGGGTCGGGCTCGTCGTCGGCCTCGCGGATGCTCTCGAGGCCGTCGGGCGCGTACGGGTGGAACGGCTCGTAGTTCTGCGTCAGCGGCACGCGGTCGCCGTCGGGCCCGGACGCCGGGTCGTACGGGTCGGTCGCGCTCGCTGCGGCGGCCGAGCGCGCGGGGGGCACGGCGCCGGCGGCGATCAGCGGGGCGGGCGGGGCGCCGTACGACGAGCTGTACGGGTCGACGGGCGCGGCGCCGGCTCCGTTCGCGGCGTAGGGCGGGTAGCCCGGGTCGAGCGACGAGTAGCTGGGGGCGATGTTGCTGGAGGACGAGGTCGGGCCTGGCGCGGAGCCGGGGATGGGGATGAACGAGGAATGGCCGCCGGCCATTGGAGGGCTGCAAGCGAAGATACGGTTGTCAGTAAATGCGATACAGACATTGAAAAGGGAGAAAGGAGTGCGGTTGGTGGGTGGGTTGTTCTTACCTAATAAACATGGCCTTGGACATTCCCGGTCCGGTGCGGTGGTTTCCGCGCTTGTTACGCCAGAAGTAGATGCCGACGGCAATCAGGGTGACCAGGACAGCGGCACCGCTGATTGTGCCGCCGATGATGGCGCCGAGGTCGTTCAGCTTGTTGGAGCTAGCAGCCGGGGCGTCGGTGGCGGTCGGAGACGAGGTTGGCGACGAGGTTGGAGAGGAAGTTGAGGAGGATGATGAAGATGAAGATGAAGATGACGACGACGACGACGAGGAGGAGGAGGAAGAAGAGGAGGAGGAGGACGACGACGACGACGACGACGACGAACTCGAAGAGGACGAGGCGGTGGACGACGAGTCGGCAGCGGTGGAGGACGGAGGCCGCGTGCCGGAGAACGGCACGGTGATGCTCTCCAGGTTGATGGTGGTGTCGAGGCCGGAGGCCGAGATGCTGAGGGCGACGGTGGCGGCCAGATCGGAGGCCGAGCCGCATCCCCACTGCGAGAAGCCGCCCTCCCACACGTTGCGGTAGCACACGTTGCCGCCGTCGCACGTGAAGATGTACGGATCAGCCACGGTCTGCGGGCCGCTGGAGCCGTCGACGCACGACGTGAACACGCCGGTGGTGCACGCGTCGGCGCCGTCGGGACAGCAGCCCACGGCGCCCAGGCCCGGCTCGACCACGCAGTGCGAGCCGGCGCCGCACGTTGCCGCGAGCCCGGCGTCGCCGTTGATGTAGCCGCACACGGTGGCCGCGCCGCCGCCCAGCGCGGGCTGCTGCTGCGGTCGACGGCGGCGGCGCGCGCCGCGGGCCGACTGGTGCTGCTGCAATAGCGTGGGCGGCGGGGTGACGGACGGCGTGGCGGGCGCTATCGAGTAGGGTTCGCCGGGGGCGGCGGCGGTGGCGGGCGGCCGGTTGTCGTCCAGGACGTACCAGGATTGCACGTCGAGGGTGCGGTGGGGGAGGGTGACAGTTGGCGGTGATGGTGGCGGCGCAAGACGGGCGTGGGCGGGGGCTGAGAGCAGGCTTGCGACCAGCAGGAAGGCGGTCGACGAGGGGAGGCGGTCGAAGAGTATCATCGAGAATGTGTGTGTATGTGTGTGAGGGTGGGAGTTGGGCGGTTTGTTGGGACCGGCGCGGGTCGGAGAGAGCAAGTGTTGCGGACCAGAGGAAAGCCAAGTGAGAAGGTCAACAGTCGGTAGGGAGTAGTGAAGAGGGTATCGAGGCAGAAGCGAGGGAAACAGAGAGAAAACGAGCGACGTAAGGCAAGGTCCCGAAACTATATGTGAGGTCGAACACTCTGAGACACGCAGCCAACAGCACAAAAAGAGACCAGAAGAAGATAGATGAGACGAGAGGAGGCTGGGAGAAGCTGCCGGGGAAAGGAGAAAGAGAATTATGACACTATTAATGCAGGCGAGGAGAGTTGTCTATCAGATTCGGTCGATTTGGGTATAGATTGGAAAGGAAAGAAGGAAAAACAAGAAAAGGTGTGAAGAAAAGATGAGAATGCGGAAGAAGAAATAATTGTAGAATAGAAACAGCGAGCCGGCGCAGGAAGTAGAAGAAGAAGAAGAAGAAGAGTAGGGTAGGGTGTGAGAGTGAGAGTGAGAGAGGAAGAAAAAAGAGGGTATAGCTGAATGTGACAGGGTTATAATGGGTACCGAGTAAGAGCGTGGGAAAAAAAAGAGGCTGTGGCAGAGCAGAGCAGCAGCACAACCGCCAATGCGCAGGAACCAAAATGAATCCCAGGCAGTGGAACAAGCAGTCAAAATGTCAAGTCAGCCACATGGAGACAGAATGAGAGGCTGAAGAACAGTATACAGGCCGATCAGCGAGAGAGAGGGTTGCAGTGCGTGTATGGCCGGAAGGAAGTGAAGGAAGAGCAGAGAGAGAGAGAGAGAGAGAGAGAGAGAGAACAGGGACGGACGTGGTGATTGATACCGGCGCTGGATGTTCGTGATGGGTGGGATGAGGAGATCACCAGTCTCTCTACTGTACACTACATAGGTGCAGAACACGAGAGAGCGTGTGTGTGTCCACGTAGGATGTTCAGCAGTGGCGGCCTCTTTTTCGTCGTCTCGTAAAGTCGACCAGACGTAATTGACATATCACAGAACGAACAAAGAGCCAGCCAGAGCCAGAAATCCTGAAGCCGGATGCCGGGCGGCGGCGGTGATGTGTGAAGATGGATATCTGGTCGACACGTACGTACCCGGTACCTCATCCCACTGGGGTTCCTATATGTCAGCGCGTGTACCGGTACATGTGCGTGCACCTGTTCCATCCCCTGTGCTCCACACTGCGTTGCCGCGCCAAGTTGCCTCTTTACGCCTCTTGGGGGGGGGACTTTGTGCTCGCTTGTCTTTTTGGGTTTTCCAGGGGCTTGCTTGTTCACCAGTCCGTATTCACTGTTGGCTGGGTGGCTTCAAACTCCGTTATCCACAGTCTCCAGACCACTTAATGGTGGCCCCAACGAGACAGGCGGGCCGTCACTGTGCATACAGATGGCGTTTTGGGGGCTTCTATCAGCTCGATCATGGCTATATACGGAGTACTGGACTGTACTGTACATCTGTGTGTAGCATGAAACCGTCATACAACGCCATCCAAGGCAGAATTCCCTTGATGAGATGGAAGATGCACATCAGGATCTTCCTTCCCACTGAGAGTCAGTCGGTGTTCGTCTGGAAACCCAGGAACGTCCTTGTTCTCGCTGTTTCCGTGATCTTCCCGTGTCCCGAGCTCCAGAAGAGTACAGTACAGAACATACTATCATACAGGATGTGTGCCCGTACTCCGGCATCTCCAGGCCCAACAACCCTCGGTCTCGTCGTTTCTGGTTCTGTGTCCCGGTTCCCCTTCAACGCCCATGAAACCAAGCCTCATCCATGCACGCAAGAGATATGAACGACTGCTTGTTGCCCGACTGCCAGTCAATAGCTCAGCCAACTCACTCACCACACTACCCTCCACTACACTACAGCATGCATGCAGCACGAGAAGCGACCTGGAAACGCCCCCCTTGAAGGATGTCCCTCCTCCCATGTTTCATGTCCAGGGCTGGCCGTTTTTAATTCTGGGTCCTTCGGGGTCCTGTCATGCTCTGACTTACAGCAGGAGAAACCTGAAAGAGCGAGGAGAAGAGAAGAGAGAACCATTGCACGATTTCTCATCGTCTGTGTGTGTGCGGGTGGATCTGTTGACTCGGGATCCGCTTCGCTTCATCTGGTGTTTTGGTTCCTTCGGTGATGGGCGTTGACTGGCGGGCGGCCGCCACTTTATTTTTTTTCTTCTTTTATTTTGGTCGGAATCCTATGGAGACCTTTGATTCCGCGGATGCACAACAGATCACAGGATTCATTCCTCATGTACAGTACATATATCTGAGTATCCTGCATCCTCGTATCGTCATCTGTCGTGGCCGGATCGTCAGTCAGGAGTAAGTAAACACCAACAAAAAGAGGCTGAGCGGTGAGCCTGCATCTCCCGCATTTGTTCCCTCTCTCTCTCTTTCTTTGGCTGTGGATGTTCTGCGCGCTGCGGCTGTGCTGCATGTGTTCTGCGTGGATGGCGAAATTTCTTTCCTTTTTCCTCAGGCACGTCGCACGATTGCTGCACTTCCTTAGACGCTCTCCGTAGGCGCCGGGTATCGGAGGCTATCACCTTCGAGCACTTTGATTTCCGAAGTCATCTCTCGTGGGGTTTTTTCATCCATTTCGTGACCCAACGGCGTTATCTCCGGGTATCAGTTTAAGCTTTTGTCCTTTTCATCTCACTGCAACACACACACACACACACACTTTCCAGCTGCGGGTGTTCCCCGGTTCTCGCTTCCGTCATTGTGAGACATGCAGCGCCGCGATCCGTGGTTTTTTTTTTTTTTTTGGCCACCAAAGCCAAACCCTCCCACCAAGAAGAAAACGAGAGAAGAAAGGGTGGCGTGAAGCCCTCTGATACAAATCCAGATTGTGCGCGTGGGTGCGTGGCCCTGGCGAATGTTCTGTCAGTGTGATAAGATCATGAGCTGGGAAAAATCAGGCTTGCCATGCAATATTCGCTGTCGTTTGTTGCCACGGCTCGTATTTGTGCTCTGGTTGTGTGGTGATTTCTCGCCTGCTGAAGAACGCTACTTATGTTGGAAATACAGGAAAGGCGGTTAGAATTGGAAGCGTAACTTTGCAGTCAATACCATTCACAAAGGTAGGGGGTAAAAAACAAGATGAGTAGTTGATGGCTATGAAATACTATGCTAGAATGGATGGGGGGAAAGCTTCCTTCTTATCCCCTATGGGATCTAGGCTTCCCCCCGCCTAGATCCTAGATACCTTCTAAGGCTTCCCTTCCTATACTAGGCTCTTTATAAATCTATATTACGTCTATTATTATTCCCTAGGCTATTTATTATAGCCTTATTCTTTATTATAAACTTCCGGCTATATAAAGGATAATATAATATAAATTAATCTAATATTTAATACCTTTTCTTAGTTAGAACGTTATATACTAATAGTCCCGCGTACCTCTTAAATAGTACTCTCCCTAATAGCTTAGTTAGTATATCCGCTAATTATTCTACCGTAGGTACGTATTATATTCTAATATTAAGTTCCTATACTTAGTTAATAGTAGAGTAAAGAAGCGTACTAACGTATTTTAGGTTTAGATAGTAAGTAGGTTTCGTAACGGTAGTAATAGTAGCGGTATTATCCTCCTAGAGGACGATATTCCTAATATAAAAGTTAAGCTCGGTTAGTAAATATTAAAGCTATACTAAGTAGTATATAGTTTCTCGTAGCGCGTAGATCTTAGCTTCGGCGGAAGAGTTAGTAGTCCGCCTCTACCGTTTACTATACTAGCTAATAGGGTTATTATTAAGTATAATAACGTAGCTAGTAATTAATTTAAATTCGGCGTCTTTAATATTACTATACGAGGTATCGGCCTAGGCGTTTAGTATCTAATCTTACGCCGTAAAACTCTATCGGTAGGTAATCCCCTTCTAAGCGTATCTAGTAAGGTACCGTAGTATACGCTTTAGGCCTTTAGCGTATATAATTCGTAGGTCGTAAGAGAAGCGCGCGTACTAATATATAGCGTAGGCTACGTTAGGTTAGGTCTTTCCTATAAGGTATAAGAGCTTTCCTATTATTCGATAATATAAGCCTTAATTAGTAGGTTATATATCTTTATATTTAAGAGGTAAAAAGGTAACTAGCTCTATTAGCGTAGTTACGGTTCGGTAATTTAAAAGCTAGAACTCCTCTAGTATATCTCTAATATAGGTATCCTAGCTAATTAAGATACTATCGTTCTCGATCTTAATAGCTATTCCTAAGAGCTATTCGGGCTCTCCCTAGTACTTAGAGATTAAGATACTTACTAGGTCTTTCTTAAATTAATCGGCTATAGACTTATTAAGGGAAAGGATTAATAGGTTATCGACGTAAGAAGAGATAACTACTCGGGTCTAGGTATTATAGTAGGTTACGTTATTAGCCTATAAAGGCTTAAATCCGATTATTACGAGTACCTCTTAGAGGCGAATCTACTACTATCTTCTTAACTACTTTAGTTTATATAGTAGTTTTAGTAGAATAAAATACTATTAAGCGCTTCCTAACTTCTATTTAACCTTTAGGGCCTCCTTAGGATATTCGTTTAGGTACTTACGTATTATAGGCTTAGGGATAATATAGATCGTTTCCTTAAGCTCTCCTTATAAGTAGGTAGAGACTACGTCTATCTACCGTAGGGTAGCTCTCGTCTTAATTACGAGGGCTAATAGGATCCTCTACGTATCTAGGGTCGCGGTTAATACGAACGTTTCGTAGAAGTCGATACCTTCTCGTTATTAAAAGCCTCGAGCGTATTATCTTACTTTCTTCTTAGTTTCGTTACTTTCCACGTTAGTCTTCTATTAAAAGGCGAGCTTCGTAGTAATCGGTTTCTTTAGAGGCTTTCCTTATATTACCTTAAAAGTCTTTATCTTAATAACCTTCTAAAATTTAGTCTTAATAGCTTCTATCTAGGTTCCTATAGCTTTCTAATCTCGCTAAGGGTTACGTTTTAATACTTCGTTAGTATTACGTAGGTAGATTAAATTAGATATTACTATAAAAGTACTTCCTAGTAGTTAGTTACTAGCTAATTCGTTAAGGTCTTCGAGTTTATCTAGTCTCGAGCGGCTCTCGTTAGTAATAGGAGGATTCGTAATCGTAACTTCCTTATTATCTAATAAGTTCTACGTATTAGACGGTTCTAATACGGCCGTTAGCTCTAATACCCTAGATAGCTCTAGTACGCTAGATAGCTCTAATACGTTAGATATCCTTTTCTTAGGGATACTACTACTAGTAATAGCGCTAGCTTTTAATTAGCGTAGCGCTCCTAGAAAGTAAAATCGAACGTACTTTCTATATAAAAGCTTATAGATATATTCCTAAAACCGGATATCCTTAGTAATATATACCTATCTAAACTCTAGAATCTATACTCTATAAAGATAGCGGCCTTAGTATCTAACTAAGATACCTTTTACGCTTATAGGTACTAGCTTAGTATTTTAGCTATTAAATTTAGTACTTAATATCTTCTATCGCTAGAAGGGGTTTATATATACGATATATTTAGAACCTAGTATTTAAAGGTATAATATATTAACTTTCTCGTATATCCTATAAGCCTTCTAAAAGGCGCTAATTAGCGTATTAAAGCTCTTAGAAATAACTATCTAATTAAGTATATAGATATAGATCCCTAATAAGTTAGAGTGCATTATAATTACGTATAAACGTATACTAATACACGTAGATACTACCTAGCGGTAAGTATTTAAGTATATATCTATATATATATAAATACCTTAAAGAGCTAGTAAAAGACCTATAAAAGGTAGATATCTACCACGCTTTTATAGGAAATATCTTAAGATAGAAAAAATTTAAGCTTCCCTTTATATATATTTCTCTATACGTACCTTATAATTATAACTTATTTATTAGTCCTTTAGACTATATATCTAAGAATTATAAAAAATTAATTTTTTATAAGCGTAATACTTATACTATTAATCTCTTATTAACCTTCCTTTAAAGCCTAACCATCGTAATCGACTACCTTTCTTCTAGGTTTAAGTCCTAATCGATACGTAATCGACTAATATCTCGACTTTCCTTTCTTTTAATTTAGAATTTACCTCTACCGATAGCTTTACTACTTTCCGCCATAGTAAACTACGAATTACCCTTCTTTTATAAAAAAACCCCTTCTATTTAACCTCCTTTTAGTAACGAAAGCACGTTAAATAAATATCTTTTATTTTCCTTCTTTTAATTCTATCCTTACTAAACTAATAGCTAATTAACTACTATTACTCTAGCGAAATACCGAATTACCCTACCTTTACTAACGTTTTATACGCCTCCCGCGTGCCTTTCCTATACCTCCTAAGCTATCGGATACTACTAATAGGTTCGAGTCCTATTACTAAATATTTAATAGCTAATCCCTCTATTTTTATTTATTTCTATAACTTTTCCTTTATTTTACGACTTTACTTATTTATTTCTACGACTTTTTTTAGTTATTTCTAAGACTCCTACTATTCCGATAACTAACGTCTTAATATTTCTATTATTTTCGATTATTTTCTATTACCTCCGTTTACGGACTTCCTTTATTACCTATTTTCCTATTCTATTTAATTCTAATTACTAATCCGCCTCTTATTCTAAGACTAACCCGCTTTTATACCCCCTTTATACCCCGTTTATATATTAATAATCTTATTTCTTATTTTACTAGCCCTATTTCTTTTCTAATAGTTATCCTTTCTACCGCTCTTTTCCCTTATTATTAACCTTATAAACCTAGACTATCTAACTATTTATAACTATTACGCTCTAGTTTTCCCTATTTATTCCCTTTCGCTCCTACTTACTATCGGTTTATATCCCTAACCCCCTATTCCTAGCGAGCCTAGACCGTTAATATCCGCTTTTACGCTAAATATTAGATAAAGAATAACGTATTCTACGTAAAAGAGATAAAAGTATTACTTATAACCTTAAAGCCTTAAGTAAGGTAAGCGCTATAACTAACCTATAAACTAGTAAGTTACCGGTTAAGGAACTATAACCCCCTACGGAAGTAACCCCTATTACGTATAATCGTTAGATAATAATAGGATAAGGGAAAGGAAAGGCTATAGATAACGGGATAAATATTCTACTAGTATAGCTAGTAAGTAGTCTACCGCCTTAATATACCGAGTCTATTACGATCGAGGAATTAAAGTAAATAATAAAAACGCTACTTATAGACTATATAGAGTCTAACTTTAATAGATAAGCGAGAGAGAAAGAGCGTGCCGATAATATAAATACTATTATTAGTACGATAATAGAAAAGCTTCTAGAAAAGCTAATAAACGCTATAAGCCGTAGTAACTTACCGGTTATAGCTATAGCTACCTTATCCTCTTTTCCTACTCCCTCGCTATTATTAGCTAGTCTATAGATAATAGGATTACTATTACCTACTAACCTAAGTAGAAAGAGCCCCCTTTCTAACGTAACTATAGCTAATAATCCGTTATTACTTATAACTAGCGTCTAACTAACGAGAAACTAGCCCTCGGTACCGTATATTATATTATAAATACCAAGAGGTATAGGTAGTATAGTTCTAGAAGGATAATAAGGTTATATATATAGATAAAGAGTATATAATAGCGGTATAATTCTAATATTTCCTATACTATTCTAGTAAATACCCTTATAAACGATAACTCCTAAAGTAATATTTTAAGCGAAACTATATCTAGGACCTAATAGTAAACCGTTTACTAATATTAGTATTAATAGCTTTATACTACTATTATAGCTTACTATTAAAAGACGATTCCTAGGCCCTCGTTTAGTAAATAGGAATTTAGCTATCGAAGGTAGTCTAATAAAGTAAAATATACCTCTAATAAACGATAAGTACGTTATTAGGTAGTATTAATACCTCTAAGCGATATTCCTAAAGCTAATACTCTTATTAGATATTAGTAATAGAGAAGATCGTAAGAAAAACGGTAAAAAAGCTATTAGTTAGTTATAAAGCGATTACTTAAGTAAGGTAGACTATATAGTTATAGTATAATTAATACGTATTTAGACCTACTTATATAAATCTATAATTCTATATACGTATTAAACGTCTCGAATACTATTAATAATTAGAAGCGAATTTATACCCCTTTAGTATTTTATTCGATAGTATACCGATATACTATAGCCTATATTAGTAGAATCTATACTAATATTTATTTTTAGTTATATATTAATATCTACCCCTTCACGTATATTTATAGCTTTCGCGTTTAATTATTAGAATAAGTCCGAATATAAAGTAATTAAGCTTTTAGTTAAAATAATATAGAATTCTACTAATAACTTACTTAAAACGTATTATATTCGACGTATAGTAGAGGATATTCTACGCTATAATATTACGGACTTATAGTATAAGATATAGTAAGATATAACCCCTAATTCTAGTATCCGTACTATAGTTAATACTACTTATTACTTATTAAAGACTAGATAATTATACGCTACTTAGCTAAATAATACGCTAAAGACTAAGGAGGAAGGAGAAACGCTATAATTTAGAACCCGTAAAGAGGTACTTAATTATATTACGTAAGATAAAGATAGAGATAAATCTACGTATTTCTAATACGGAAAGATAAGTTATTAGGTTCGCGAATATACGGAGCTACGTACCGAGAATAACGATCGACGTTAAAAGGCGCGCTAGAACACGCGTTTCACGATAAACTAAGGCCGAACGATAGATAATCGTAGTTATTCCTACGAGCCTCGTAACTATTCTTAAAATACCTCCTATAACTATAACTATTTACGAAGACTATCTTAAGACCGAAAGATATACCGTTCCCCTACTCCCTACCCCTCTAGGAATAAAGATAGACTAATAACGGATAAAGGATAGCGGAATAATAAGAGAGGGGATAAGAAACCCGCTATTTATAGTATATACCCTATATAGAAAGAAGACTTATCTCCTAAAGGATCTCCCCTCTTAGAAGCTACGGGCTTAGACGTAGATAATAACTATTTCGCTAACGTTACTTACTATTCTATACTATTTATAACCCCTTTAGTAGAGGAATTAACGTTAATTAGTAAAATACTAATAAAATAGCTACGACGTAAAGGATACCGTAAACGATACCGCCTCTATATTAGTTTACTAACGAATAACTAATAAACGCCGCTTATAGTATTTATCGATACCGGAATAACTAATATATTCGTCTCTAAATCGTACGCCTATCGTTATTTAGCGCTATATTAATCCGCTAACCCTCTACGCCTTAATAGCCTAGGCGGTAATAGTAGCTTCGCTATTATTAACGATATCGTTATTTCCTTCCGATTAACGATTATTAACGGACTATCTAAGGTTATTTCTATAGTAGCTAGTATTATTACCGACGGTACCTATCCTACTAACCTAACTATCGGCTAAAGCGGAGCTACGAAGCTTAGTTATACTAACGCTAATAGCATAATAAAGCTTATACTCCTACGCGATTCCCCCGTTATTCTATATTTCTACCCTCCCTAGAGACGAGATAATATCGCTATTACCTATACTACCTCTACTACCGATTCTAGTCTAATAAATATTACCTCTTCCTACGATAATATTACCCCTTTTTATAATAATCCTACCTCTTTCTACGATAAGAACCTCCCTTTACTTCTATCGATATATATTTACGGTATTTTACCTACGGATCCCGATACCTATACCCTCTCTTATATTACCTCTAAATCGTTTCCCTTTATTACGTACCTTACTAAGTAATAGTATAATAGTACTCCTTTACTTTAATAAATATTTCCTAGAACGGTAAATACCGACTAAGTAACTATTAAATTTAATAAAGAGCTATTACTTAAGTATAAGAAGTAATTATTACTTACGAAAGAGCGTATAAAGCGCGATACTATTCGCGGTACCCGTATTATTATAGAAAACTAATAAAAGAAGGTAAATACTAAAGCCCTAATAATTATATAAAAGGCCTTTAATAATAATACCTTTATCTTTATTCTATAGTATTTCGATATTAGACCGGACGTAAAGGCCCGTACTTAGTATAATATTAAGACCGTTAATACTAAACCTAGATCTCTCCCCCTACGCCGCTATAGCCCCTATTAACGTAAAATTATAAAGGAATTTACTAATAAACTACTCTTATTTAGTATTATTCGATACGCTATTAACTCCCTATAGTCCGTACCTATACTATTACCGCCTAAGAAGCCCCTCCCTAGTAATAACTAGCTTAGATACCGTTTCGTAATTAACTACTATACGTTAAACGAAGTTACGCGAAAGGTAGCCTATCTACTACTAAATATCGAGGATTCCCTATAATAGGCTACTAGATACCGATTCTATACCTTTCTTAACTTAGAAGACGGCTTCTAGTAGATAGTTATAGACCCTAAGGTAATACTAAAGATAGCGTTTTCTACGCCTTTTAGATAATACGAATAGCTTCGTATACTATTTAACCTTATAAACGTACCTATAACCTTCTAGCGTTTTATAAACGAAGTCCTTAAGCTAGTACGCGCCTTTACTATAGGCCTTTTAGATGATATTTATATTTAAGGTAAGATAATAATAGAATTAGCTAATAGAATAGTCGCTATTCTACGCTAATTAAGCCGCTATTAACTATTATTAAACCTTAAGAAATACGAATAGTTTATTAAAGAAAGTAAGTTCCTAGGAATAATTATCTCTATCTACGGTATTCGCCCCGATCTTAAGAAGGTAGCTACTATCTACGAGAGACTAGCGCCCGCTACTACTACTAAGATCTATAGCTTTTTAAATACCGCTAGCTATTTACGCCGCTTTATCCCCTATTTCGTATATAAAGCGCGTCTACTCTATAAGTATACTAGAGTAGATAAGCCTAAAGGTATATAAATATAGCTAAATAACGAGTTATTATAAGCTTAACGCGATATTCGCGATACTATAGCCTCCCTCCCGGAGCTACGTAACTACGACTATATACTCCTATTAGTACTCGAGACTAACGCTTCTAATTATACCGTCGGTATTACGTTATTCTAATTATAACGCGATTCTAATAATAAACGTAGCGTTTTACACTTAGTTACGTATTTTAACGCCGTTTTATTAAAAACCTAGTAGCGATATAGTACCTAAGAGAGAGAAATACTTACCGTTATTATATTATTATAGTATTAAAGGAGCTAGCTAGAGGCCGCTAAGATTACTATTATTACTAACTATAAAACCCTACGCCTTTTTATTATTAAATAAGAATAGCTAGCTAGAATATTACGATTTCTCGATATAATCGTATATTATAGCGTACGTATTTACTACTAATCCGGAAAAGCTAATATTTTAGCTAATTAGTTATTACGGCTACGTATAGATATAGCGCTCGTAACGAATAAAGAGGAAGGGTATAAAACGAACGATAATAATACGTTAACCGATATCTTTCCTACTACTACTACTAATAACGAGACCCCTAGACTACCGAACTAACGATTTAAGATACGTCTACTAGCGCGACTACCGTAAAACGACGCCGAATAGCCTCTAAATAATACTATAAATACCGAATAAACTACGAACGATACGCTAATCGCCCTTAATATTAAGAAGTTAGACGACCTTAGATAGTACGACGTCTAGGATATTATTAACTACTTAGAGAATAGCTATCTACTCCCCTATTATATCCCTTTAACCTTCGTTTAGGACTATTTCGCTATCTTTTATAGTAAAGTATATACCGTTATTAACCGTATCCTAATAAAAATACTAACGTATAAGGCTTCTATTTTAGAAGCTATTAAGGTCTATAAGCTAGAAAGCTATACGCGCGTTAGTACCCTATATACGCTATTAGCTAAATAAATATAGTATCCTAACTTAATTTTAGTTATAAATAAGGCTATTCGATAGTATATAAAATATTAATTACTATAAAAGCCCCCCGAAGTAATAGAATCGCTACGACCGATACTAACTATACGACTATTAATACGCTAGGGAATAGATTTTACTAGCTATTTTATTATTAATAGTAAACGGATATAGCTATTAATAATAGTTAAGTACGCTACTAGCTACGTTATAGTAGCTATAGACCCTTATAATAGCACCTTAGCTACTATAAAGTTACTAGTAATACGTATTTACGTAGTATTCGGACCGCTAATCGAGATTATTACTAATAATAATACCCCCTTTAACTCTAATAAATTTAAGACCCTTCTCGCTAACTATAACCCCCCTATATAATAGTATCGTATAATAATATACTATCTATAGACGAATAGCCGAGTTAAGCGCTTTAATAAGTAAATTAAGTATATCGCTAGCTATCTAGCTAGCGCTAATACTAAAAACCGAGAAGATATCGATTAGCTAATAATTATTCTTAAAGCTATACGTATCTACTTAAATAGACCGTAAATAAGTAGCTTTTCCCTATATTACCTACTTTTTAGTACCGAGCCCTACGATAGCGCTACCTATATTACTACGCCATACGAACGGGAGCCTACTAAAGATAAAGTTATCGCCTCCTAGTAAGATTTAGATCGCGAAAGATAGTTATTTAAGACCGTTCGCCTATTATCTAACTCCGTAAAGGTATACTAAATATATATCCGTATTATATTATAAAATAATAAAGCTACGTATCGTATTTTTAGTAAAGGTAACTAGACGTTACGATATTAACCGTAAAAATATAAATACGAGCTATTTTATAACGGACCGTAACTTATTATTAACGTTTACTAGGGTAATACCTATACTCTAGAGTTACTAAGCGGTTATCGGCTCGATAAACGCTATAATAGGTTTAACCTATTCCTAGCGTACGTTAAGGATAGCTAGCCTATTCGTAGCCTTTAGTATACTAGTTATCGCCTACTCGAGCTAGATCGTAAGCGTCTATTATCTATTAGTAGATAGTTACCTTACCCTATATTATTTCTTTCCTTTTTTATTTTTTATCTATTATTTTACTTTTCCTTTATAATATTCGTTCTATAGTTATCCCCTATTTATATCTTAATCCTATTTATATCCTAATTTCCTTTATTCTATTTTTATTTTTAGCTACGCCTTACTATTAAGCTATATTATTTTCTCTTTTTAGAAATTTTATTTTATTATTCTTTTTTTATTTTACCGCTATTACCGCTAATATTCCGCCTTTTATATACTTTTTCCGATTTTTTCCCGCGTATTTCCCTATTTTTAACCTATTTTACTATATTAATAATTAATAGAACGCTTTAGACTTACCGCTACGCTTATATACTATTTTTTTTTCTTTCTTCCCTTCTTTATTCCTAATTCCCACGCTTTACGCTAGCTACCTATATTTACGTAGCTAACTATCGTACTTTCTTATATTCGTACGACGAAGGGAGGGGAAGGAGGTACTAATTATACTATCTAATACCGAATAGCATAATACCGCTATAATACGATATTCTAAATACCGTAACTAACCTAAACGTCCTTTATCCGGCTATCCCTTCCGTCCTCCGGGACCCGCTTTTCTTAGTAACTACCTAGTTTAATAACTATTAAGACTATATTAGCTAATAGAAAGACTACTATAGTACGATAAACGCCGTAATAACCTTACCTTTTATAATAAAAGGCTAAATTCTTTCTTATTTATAATAAATAAAGAAACGAATAGTTATATAACTAACGAAGAAGTATAAGAAGCTAGCGATCTCTAGCTATAAACGATTTAGAATTAAATAGTTCTTTATCTCTCTTATTACTACTATCTCTTTCTTATTTATCTTTCCTATTACTAGTACTATTAATAGCTATTCTACTTACTAAGCCTACTATTTATACTATAAACGATAATAATATCTCTTAATAGCTTACTAATAATAATAATAATAACGCTAATAATACTCTATTACCTACTATAGCCGCTATTCCCCCTACCGCTACTCCCGCTACGAACGTACCGCGTGTTACTACTATAGTCGGAGCTATCGAGCCGATTCTATATACCTAATACGTACTAAGACGTATCGAATACCTAGGTATTCTCTACTATTAATACGTTATTAATAACGTCGTATAGAATACTTATACCGAATACTATAACTATTAGGCTAATTACCGGGTACTTAGTAATATATTAGCTAAAATAGATACCTTTATAGATACCGACGAGAATTAGATTAATATACTAAATACGTAAACCCGAGCGCTATAGGATATCGCCGTAGCTAAGTATTTACTCGTCTATAATAGAGGCGCTATAGCCGCTAATCGGAAGTTAAATAGCGAGGAATTTAATAACGCGAGCCGTTTTATTAATACCGTAGCTATACTATATACCTTCGCGGGACTCCCTATACCCGTTTAACTAACTATTATACGCCTATAGCGTACGGCTTTAGCGCTAACCCTAACTACGGCACACCTATTACCTCTCTTTTCGGCTACTAAGGCCGCCGAAATTAATATTATTAAAGGAGGACCCCCGCTAGTACCTACTCCGCTAGTAGTAGTACCCGCTATACTAGTCGTTATAGCACTAATACTAGCTAGTAGAGCCGCCGTTATACTAGTAATACTAGCATTTACGCTAATAGCTATACTAATAGTAGCTACCGCTATCGTAATAGCACCCCCTTTCCCTAACGCCCCGGTCCCTACTACCTTTATAACCTAATTCCCTAGCGTAGCGCCCGCCTATATTAACTAATAATAAGTAAACGAGTTACGTAATCGCTACCTATATAATATAGTATAGGCTATTACTATCCGACTAGGCGTCGTAGTATTCTTAATCCCTCTTAATACTATCTAATACTAAGGTATTTATATTATTAGATAGATAAAACGGTACCTATAGCTACCTAAAACGCTATAAATAGGAAGTTCCCTTTTATTATATAGATACTTATTTTCCTATCGGTTACTATTATTATTCCTATCTAACTACTATTTAGACTTACTTTATATTATATTTCTTTTTATACGCTTAGAAAAGTTAAAAAAGATAAAAAAAAAGAAGACCCTTAGAAAAATATAAAAATAATTAAAAATCGCTCGTAGTATAAGTATAAAATTATATAAAGGGAAGTCTTTTTAATATCCTTTACTAGTTAAAGGTAGATTACGGACGATCTAGTTAAGAAAGGGGATCTTATAGATCCCTAATAGGTTAGAGTATATTATAATTACGTATAAACATATACTAATATATATAGATACTACCTAGCGGTAAGTATTTAGGTATATATCTATATATATATAAATACCTTAAAGAGCTAGTAAAAGACCTATAAAAGGTAGATATCTACCGCGCTTTTATAGGAAATATCTTAAGATAGAAAAAATTTAAGCTTCCCTTTATATATATTTCTCTATACGTGCCTTATAATTATAACTTATTTATTAGTCCTTTAGACTATATATCTAGGAATCATATAGACTACCGTAGTTATAATCTTATCCTATAGCTCTAGCGGGATACTCTTAGTAATAACGGTTACTCTAATCTTCTATAAGACCTTATAGATACTACGTTCGATACGCCTATTCTTAGTTAGGTAGTATAGAGGCGATATTATATACTCGATTCCTTACTCGTTATAGTAAGTAACTAGCTTCTTAATACTAACGTTAGTACCGTTATCGCTATAGAGCTTCTTAGGCTTCCGGCCTAGCTCTAGCGCCTATCTCTTAACGGTCTTCCGGATATATATAAGTATATTACTCTTCCGGGCTATTATATAAACCGATCGTCGGCTCGTCGCTTTATTATATACTAATAAAAAGTAGCTATTCCTACTCGTAGATACTAGTTATATAGTACCTATATCTATATAGATAACTTCCCCGGGTACTTTAGAGGGTACTTTAGAGTCTAGTAGTTTAAAAGACGTTATCTTTCTAAACTTATAGGCGCTATAAGGCTTAATAAATCTAGTTACCTTCTTAACTAGAGAACTAGTAACTACCTTAACTATTCGGGATATAGCTACCCTTCTAGGGTAGTAAAGGCGCTAGTATATAAGAGCCTCGCTCTCTAAGAGCGTATATAGGGATACGTTAGCGTATACGGTACCGTTAACTTCGGTATATAAGGTATAGCCTTCCTTACGAGGAAGCTCGTTTATAGTTATATAGGCCTTAGGGCCTTCCTTTACTTCTAGCGTAAAGCCTCTTTCTATTAGAAAGATAATAGTAATAACCTTATCTTTAATTATTAGCTAGTTTATTACTAGAACGTACCCCTTCTTATACTAAATAATTCTAGAGATAATATTAATAAGAAAGGTAAGGTAATACTAGATATTAGTAATCCTAAGGTTAGATCCGTCCTTTATCTAGAGTTAAATAGTTTTAATATATTAAACTCTTAATAATCCGCTCCTTAACTTAATCGAATTAGTAAAAGTCTTTAGGGATCCTCACTTAAATTAAGATAAGTCGTTTAAAATATAGGAATCTAAACCTATATTATAGATCTAATTCGTATAGATATAGTATATAGGGTAGGGTTTAAAGGGTCGTTAGTCTATAGCGGTATAGGTAGTACTATAGAGGGTAGTTAACTCCTCTAGCTTAGCGTCCTTTAAAGGCTTATTACTTTTACTCTTAATAAGCTTCTTAGTAGAAGTTATAGTATTCGCGGCTCCTAGCTTATAAGTCTTCTCTTTATTATTCGCCTTCGCTTAGTACTTACTTATAATATAACCTTTTAAGCTATACTAATAATATTAAATATTACTTTTCTTCTAAATAGGGATACTACTAACGGTAGGCTTAGGGGAGGGGGGGGTATAGTAGTCGGGTTTCTTCGCGTTATTATCCTTTTTCTAGTTAAGAGGATATCTAGATTACTATTAGCGCGTAACGCGGTTTATATTCTTAGCTATATATTTAGATATAACCGTAATAAAGGCGGCCTTATCGTCGATATCCTTATTAAAACTCTTTAGGATAACGTAGAGGTCTCTATTAAGCTTAAGGTAGCGGGTAGTAATATAATAGTAAGCGCCTATCGCGGTTAAGATAGTCGGGATTATAAGCCTTTCTAATCTTACTTTATATACTATAGAGACGAATCGATTTAGGATTTAGTATATTCCCTCTCTCGGTTTAGTTTAGAAATTAAAAACTATTATAATATTTTTAATCTATAACTCCTTAGTTACTTAGAAATTCTACTTTAACGCTCTAAATAGGGTATAAATATTTACTTTATCTTTAAATATAGAGGAAATCTCGGGGGTAATCGATTCCTTTATTATACGTATTATATACGCGCTTACTAGGGGTTAGAGGTCTCGGAGTTATTCGATAGTAATACCTAGCGCGTTTAGGGTAGTCTCGAATTCTTTAGACTACTATAGCTATTCTAAAGTACTAGCTAGCTTTAAGGTCTTATCGATAAGGATAGCGTAGTTCTTAAGCTCTTTTATCTTAACCTTCGTAACTAAACGTCTATAATTCCCGTTTTCGTCTAAGTTATCGTTATCTTCGTCTTCTAACTAGTATTCCTACTATCGGAAAGAGGATCTACGTTATCGTTTATTCTCTTAGGTTATCTATAAAACCTTATCTTATATCTCTAAGATCTTCTTAATTAATACCTATTACCGCTCTAAATCTACGATTTAGTTCTACTTCCTATCGCTATCCTTCTTAATTTCCCTTAAGTTCTTAGTAACTATCTCGGTTATTACTTCTATAAACTATACCTAGGGGAGGGGAGGATAGTAGATAGTACGGGTATCGGGTATATATATAGGAGTCTCTCCCTATGGATCCCCCATAGGTCAGAGTATATTGCAATTACGTATAAACGTATACTAATACACGTGGATACTACCTAGCGGTAAGCATTTAGGTATATATCTATATATATATAAATGCCTTAAAGAGCTAGTAAAAGACCTATAAAAGGTAGATATCTACNACGATTTAGTTCTACTTCCTATCGCTATCCTTCTTAATTTCCCTTAAGTTCTTAGTAACTATCTCGGTTATTACTTCTATAAACTATACCTAGGGGAGGGGAGGATAGTAGATAGTACGGGTATCGGGTATATATATAGGAGTCTCTCCCTATGGATCCCCCATAGGTCAGAGTATATTGCAATTACGTATAAACGTATACTAATACACGTGGATACTACCTAGCGGTAAGCATTTAGGTATATATCTATATATATATAAAT
>LNGK01000008.1:2350374-2460255 GCA_001510575.1 Knoxdaviesia capensis | reverse complement strand
GCGTAAAAGCGGATATTAGCGGTCTAGGCTCGCTAGGAAATAGGGGGTTAAGGATATAAACCGATAGTAAGTAGGAGCGAAAAGGAATAAATAGGGTAAACTAGGGTATAATAGTTATAAATCGTTAGATAGTCTAGATTTATAGGGTTAATAATAGGGGAAAAGAGCGGTAGAAAGGATAACTATTAGAAAAGAAATAGGGTTAGTAAAATAAGAAATAAGACTATTAGTATATAAATAGGGTATAAAGGGGGTATAAAAGCGGGTTAGTTTTAGAATAAGAGGCGGATTAGTAATTAGAATTAAATAGAATAGGAGAATAAGTAAAAAGGAAGTCCGTAAACGGAGGTAGTAGAAAATAATCGAAAATAGTAGAAATATTAAGACGTTAGTTATTAGAATAGTAGGAGTCTTAGAAATAACTAGAAAAAGTCGTAGGAATAAATAGGTAAAGTCGTAGAATAAATAGAAAGGTCGTAAAAATAAAGGAAAAATCGTAGAAAAATCGTAGAAATAAATAGAAATAGTTAGATTAGCTATTAAATGTTTAGTAATAGGACTCGAACCTATTAGTGGTATCCGATAGCTTGGGAGGTATAGGAAAGGCACGCGGGGGGCGTGTAAAACGTTAGTAAAGGTAGGGTAATTCGGTATTTTACTAGAGTAATAGCTATTAATTAGCTATTAGTTTAGTAAGGACGGAATTAAAAGAAGGAAAATAAAAGATATTTATTTAACGTACTTTCGTTATTAAAAGGAGGTTAAATAGAAAGGGTTTTTATAAAAGAAAGGTAATTCGTAGTTTACTACGGCGGAAAGTAGTAAAGCTATTAGCGGAGGTGAATTCTAAATTAAAAGAAAGGAAAGTTAAAATATCGGTCGATTACGTATCGATTAGGACTCGAACCTAGAGGAAAGGTAGTCGATTACGACGGTTAGGCTTTAAAGGAAGGTTAATAAGAGATTAATAGTATAAGTATTACGCTTATAAAAAATTAATTTTTTATAATTCCTAGATATATAGTCTAAAGGACTAATAAATAAGTTATAATTATAAGGTACGTATAGAGAAATATATATAAAGGGAAGCTTAAATTTTTTCTATCTTAAGATATTTCCTATAAAAGCGCGGTAGATATCTACCTTTTATAGGTCTTTTACTAGCTCTTTAAGGTATTTATATATATATAGATATGTACCTAAATGCTTACCGCTAGGTAGTATCCACGTATATTAGTATACGTTTATACGTAATTATAATGCACTCTAACCTATTAGGGGATCTACACTATCTTATAATAGAGTAGCTATTCGGTATAGTATTATAACTAGTATCTAAAAAACTAACTATTAATATAAGCGAAAAGTCTAGCTTAGAAGGTCTCTCGTATCTTAAAGATAAATTCGTCGTCGCGGATAAGTATCTAATAATACGTTTTAGTAATATAAATAAAGGAATAGTTATATAATTAGTAAATACTACGTAATAATAAATAGAAAATACTAAATCGGGTCTCGTTATCGTAGTTATATAGATAAGTTAACCGATTAGGGATCGATATCTATCTATATTAGTAATAGAAAGCCTTTTACTATCTAAAGTAGCTAAGTTAATACTAGATATCGGAATAGATACTAGTCGTATTATAGAGATATTAAATCTAGCGTTTACTATAATCGCTTCTATATATTATATTTAGTATATAGAATAGGAATTAAAGTTAATACTAATTACTACTCTTAGTAACTACTATAGCTTACCTATTAAGTCTACTTTTAGATACTCTTAGAGTTCTAGTTCGAAGTTAATTAGTATATACTCTTTTCGACTAAAGTATAGAATATTATCTATATATATAATTAGGATTATACCGTCTTTCTATTAGTAAAACGACGCTTTATCTATTTATAGTCTTATAAAACCTATACGTAGAAGTATATTATAGAGTCTTAGCTACTATTATTAGCTAGCTTATTTTAGACTATATAATACTCGTTTTAGATAAATAAATAACTTCTTTATCTATCTTAAGTTATAAACGAAATCTAGATTACGTTATCTAATTTCGTATATTAGTTAAACTATTCCTTTATATTATCGTATATATACCTCCTCTTCTAGTAGTCTATATAAGAAAGCTACTATAACGTCTAACTATTATATAGCTAAATATTCTTTAGCTATAATAGCTAATATTACTCTCTACGTTATAGCGTATAATATTACTATAAAGGTTTCTTAATAATTAAAGCCCTTACGCTATTAAAATCCTTAGGCTATAATACGTGCTTTTCGTTTAATAATTTATCTATACTCGTCGTATTTAGACTTTAATACCTATTTAGCTATAATCGGCCTATATCTAGATAGTAGCGATTTAACGAATTCGAAGACTCTACGGTTAAATATATTTATTAATTTTATAAGTCTAGTATCTAACTATTCGTTAGTATTCGCGCCCCTTAAAGCTAATATTATCGTCGTCGGATTAGAAAAGCTAGCCTTAATTAAATTATTAGGCTAATCGGTAGATTTATTAATATAAGTCGTTAAATTAACGGTATTAAGACTAATATCTAAACTCTTCTTAATAAGTCGTCATACTAGCTTATTATACTTACACGTAATAACTAGGTTATTAAAATCTACTTAATCTCTATTCTAAGTAACTATACGTATAATCTTCTTTTTAATAAAAGTTCCCTTTAGCTACGATCTTAAGATATTAAGTAGTTTTTCTTCTAAGTCCTCTAGAATTCTTATATTAGACGAAATCTAGACTTTTCGGAACTTAAGTACCTATACTTTATATAAATATATACCTTAGTAACTAACTAATAAGCTAAATTCTCCTCGTAAAGTAAATTTACTAGGTAAATTAGTATTATTTATACGCGCCCTAACCTCTATAGGCACGTAAATAATTATACGGGAACCTAAAGTCTATAAATATACTATATTTAGATAAAAATCCCGTCTCTTAGCTATAGGTATCTAGCTCTACTATCGCTCTATAAGACTAGAACCGTAGCTATTAATAATTAAATTAATTAGTTAAGTAATAGCTTCTAAAATATATCCCTATAGATATATTAGAATACTCTACTATATTATAGTTACTCTTATATAAATTACTAGTTTTTTTATAGCTCGTTTAGCGCTATTATTATAAGTATAGCTATAAGTTAGGGAGGGATTAACTTTTAAACTAATTCTATTCGTAAACTTAATAATTATCTTAATCTATATATCCGTCCCGTTATCTATAATAATTAACTCTAGAATAGAGTTAGTAATATTTATTATATACTAAATTATATTCTTAATTTCGTTACCAGCTTTTAACTTTTTATCTAGGATATAGATAAACTTTATTTTAGAAAAATTATCTATAATAACGAGAAAGTAGCGCTCGCCTTTAAAAGTTTATATCGATATCTTAATAACGTCGTAATATAATACCTAGCTAATACGTTTAACCCTTATTCGTCTATCCTTTAACCTAAACTTCGAGATCTTCGAAATCTTATATACTTTATATAGGCCTAAGTCGTTAATATACGCTTTTATACTCGACTTATCTACTAACGCTCTTTTAATAGACTCTAATATCTTTAAGAGAACTTTAGTACTCGGATATCCTAGTCGTTTATATATTAGGCGTAAACGTTAACGTATACTTAATATTTACGTAAAGCTTTTAAGTATCGATTAATATTAGAATTAGACGAATACTAGTCTTTTATATAGAGACTACTAGAACTACCGTTTTTCTAATAGTAACGGATACTACGAGCGTCTTTTAAGGGGGGACGCCTAGAACTAAGATTATTATTCTAGTAGTAATAATTATAACTATAAATATCTTTTAAAGGGGGATATTTAGAACTAAAATCATAGTCTTTTATAAGGTAACTATAAAAACTAGATAATTTATAAGTAGTCTTCTTAGACGGTTTTAGAGAGACGGTCTCCTCTAGTATAGAATTACGGATAATAGGAGTATATAGGGGCTTCTAGATAATAGGTTCGCTAGAGGTTATAACTCGTATAAAGAACCTACGGCTTTTAATATTAATCTTAGAAATTAAAACGTCTTTAATATTAAAGATACTATTACTTAAAATCTTACTTCTATTACGGTATAGAACCTTATTACTAAAGATATAAATCGGAAATATTATAGTTAGTAAAATATCTTTAATTTATATAGAAATAATACTAGACGAAGTCTTAATATTAATAATAATATTTCTACGCTTTATAATATAGATAGGTCCTCTACCTATAATTATACGTACTCGAGTCTCTTTAATAGTTCCTTTCTTAAACTATTACTTATTATTTATAAAGTATATAGACGTACCTATATTAAATAGCTAATCTATTCTTAAATAGCTTAATAAGTAAGTAAATAGGTTATAGCTAATTACTTCTTTAAAATATTCTATAGTATTAATAAGAAAAGAAGAAGAAAGGGAAGACTTACTTATAGTCTTTCGACGTCTTTTAAACGTATTATTAGTTATTACTATCGCGCTTATAACTCTTTTATAACTAGTTATATTCGCGCTTACGTTTACGTTACTAAGTATAGTAGAAGACTTCTACTATTATTATTACTTATAAGCTTTAATCTAGTAGTTACGCTCTTTATAGCTAAGACGGTTATAGTATCTATATCGAATTATAGGTTATAAACCGGGCTTATTCTTCTAGTTACTCTAGCTAGCGCTACTATTACGGGTATTATTATTATTATTATCGTTCGTACTAAACTTATTATTAGACTTTAAATTAACTCTCTTATTAAACTTCTTTAAGTCCTTCGTAACTCTCTTACGTTCCTAGAATAACTATACTAACTATCTATAGTACTTATCTAAAGTCTTATCTAACTATACTACGATACGCGTAGTAACTTACGTCTTAGTATTAAACGCATCCTTCGCTACTATTAATAGTAATACGGTCTTAATCTTATAAGTAATTTTAGCTCTATAACGCTAAACTTCTAGTTATTTTTAATTAAAACGCGAAAGAAAGGTAATAAACTTTTTACCCTTTTTTATCGTATAAGTACTAACGTCTAATAGGTCTTCTAATACTTAGAACTTAGTCTTCTAGCTATTACGGTTAAAGCGATTAGATAACTTATTCTAGATATTAGAAATATTTATACTATTAACTATAATCTATCTTATAATATTAGATATATTCTTTAGTATTTTACTTCTTACGAGTAGATTATTTTACTTATTAAGATAACTAAAATTATTAGGCTTTAAACTAATATAAATAATTATAGTACGGAAAGATAGAGCTTACGTACGTTAAGTATAGCTATCTATTAGCTAGTATTATTAATTAAGTATCTACTTCTACTTAGATAAATTAATTACTTAGTTAGTATTAGTTATTATAGGTAACGGAATAAAATCCTCTATAACGACGGATTATAAAGACGGGGATAATACGGTATAAGCGGAAGGAGGTCGTTATATTAAGGGAGGTACGTTTACGGTTATAGTAGGCGTACGGAAAAAACCGGGAAAACTCGGAATTATAGACTTTTTATTAGGAACTAGTTAAGATTATTAGGGAATAGTATTAGCAATTAGTCTCAGATTAGAGTCGGAGACGGGAGAGGGGGAACGTGAGAATTCCGTTAAAGTTAACGGAGTAGAAACTTAGGAATATTAAAGGACTAAGTCTATAATAGTGTTAGGGGCGGTCAGACGGCGACGGCTACTACGATTCATTATTAGGTTATAGTTATTACTTTACTAATAGCTTCATAAACCAGTTACTAGTTTATAGTAAATAGGAGGGAAGAAGAGGAAGAAAAAAAAAATTAATTAGAATAAAAGAATAAAAAAGCAAATAAACTATTATCTAGCTAGATTATTAGTCTCATAATCTATTAGCTAACTAATAAGGAAAAATAGATAAGTTAATAGAAATAAACTTAATAATTAAATATCTATATAAAAAGTTAGATATTAGAGGAAGAAATAGGCTAGACTAGAAATAGACAGAAGTCCAGCATTTATAGGCTAGCCAGAACCAGGCTTCAGCCCACCGGTCACGTGATCCACGCATTTCCGTCCTTCCTCACAGGGCCTTTGTAAGTGGGATGTGCTCATGGCCCTTTGAGTCAAAAGCTGTGGACAAGGGACAGAAGGAAGGAGCATCTGCGTATATCGATCCTGCATGAACGTTGAATCCTGCATGGCGGATTAGTGATATATAGACATGTATTGTCTACAAGCCACTCTCAACCGTAAGGATTCAGAGTAGTGTTCTGCGTCAGAGACTCGAAAGAAGGGAAACCCTAACCCTAGCACCGGACGGAGTGATTCACGACTGTCTTCTATTACACCGATGACGAGGAAAAGAGATGTGTGAGTGACTTTGCGTAATGAGCAATATACTCCCACTTCATAAACACTCATGATTCATGATTAAGAATTGGCAAGAGAGTGAATCAGGACCGAATTTTTTGGGGGGTATATAAGTCAGTGGTCTCGCTGTTTATCGTGTCCAACCCTTCATGCTGCAATATCATGTTCTCCACACATATATTCTTCAGCTTCTTATATAGGGGTTATTCTCAACAGCCGGCTCACGGCCGCGGTGCTTGGCTTTGGGTTACTGATTTACTGATAACCATAGTGTTACCACTTATCATATATGGCACTCCTACAAACACATCCGGCAGCTATATATAGCGCTCGAATGATCACAATGGCCTAAGATCAAACGGCGTCGTGTCTCTCGGGTGCCGCCCAAAAGAAACGTGAGGAAGATAGAGATACCGCCTTGGTAAAAAGACGGAATCGGCCGAACTGGCCAATGCAGTTGAGAACCGCTACACCCAACCGCCGCCGCCGCCGCCGCTGTCGCCGAGCAGCGGGGCTGGGCGGCGATGCGGGGGGTATTTGCTCCGGAGACGAAGAGACTCGGGCTTGAACGAGAGGCTACACTCCAAGACGGCCGCAGATGGCACGATTCCTATACAGCCCTCGCCCGCTCGCAGTCCGAAAGCCCGGTGGATGTAAGAGCGGGAGGCCCATGTCCCCGCCGGGCACGGTGAGACGGCCATGCGAAAGAACCTTCCCGGTCCTGATACGGAACATCGGACTCTTTGGTAAGTGGACCGCGCGATCATACGGATTTCGGCAATCACTAACGCTTCACAGGAGCACGAGACTCGGCCGACGCTTTTTTCCCCCCCTTTAGCTAGCCCCAGCCATGGCGCTTTGTTTTGGGGTGTCGAGGATTTATCCTGGCTTTGCCACTATCGAGGCAAATATCGAGCATTCATGAGAAAAGGGAATGTGTGAAGCATCTTATCGGGATAGATATCAAGCAACACACATTCTTTATAGATGTTCTCTCAGAGGCGGCAATACTAACAGTATGCGATTATCTAACACAAGTAAGGCGCAGGCAGGCGCAAGCACCCTGGCTGGTGGGTGGCTCCTGCGTTTTCCAGGACACACACAATTGTTCGATGGAAGGAAGGCTAGGTGGGCTGCACCTTCCTGGGATCTTTTCGGCTCCTTCTATCGCTCCTCCCACCAGCTGTTTCTAGAGGAGAAAGCATGGATGCTTATCATCGATACTGCCCTCTTCGTGAACTCGCTATCTTATTTTTTTTTTCCGTCTCGAGGAAGGAATGCCATCGTATCTATCCATATGATGTGAAATGCAATAGGAAGGAAGCGTTTCGTCTTCAAGCCCTAAGCCCTGAACAATCAGCCATCATCCCGCACAAGTGAAGTTCGATATCAGACCAGATTTGAGCATAGAAGGGGTTCCCTGCCCTTTTCTCTTCTTTTGGAATGTAACCGAGTGCCGGACGTTTTCTTCATCTTCATCTTGAAGTAAGAATATATATATTTAGACTTCTTTGAACCTGATATATCAGGGCGGGGGACGGAATCGCATTCAATACCACCATCTATTCTAGATAGCCTCGACTTCCTCTCGACCTCTCCTCCCCTCGTGGCCCCGAACACCGTCGAATGCCTATTCCCCGTGATGGACTGTTCTTGATACGATCGAAGACAGCTGGACGATATTCTATCTCTCAACCTCTAGTATCCCTACCCTTAACCCTCAACCTGAAGCCGAAGCCGAACCGAAAGGCTGCATCTCATCTCAACTACATTCACACAGTCACATATATGCAAGCAAGCCTGCGTGCGTGAGCGAATCCACCTATACGACCCGCCGATTCACTCTGTACCAGATTATGGTTCGAGCAAGTGTTCATGGTTTACCCCCTGCAGATCTTTATTCTAGAGTAGGCACCGAAATATGCTAGAGCATATCAGTGTCATCCAGTTTTCGACGTTTCTTGGGAGAGAAATCAGCAACTTTTTCGACCGGGAACAGTTTAGTTTGGTTTTGCTCTGGGGTCCGTCCTGGGCTTTTAGGTTTAATTCGAATTTTTTTTTTTAATTTTATGTTTTCTCTCATCTTGGGTTCCTCTCCCTTTCCCTTTCCCATTCTCTCTCTTCCTCTTCCCTCTCTGTCGCTTCCCCTCTTCTGTGTATGCTTGTTGTTTCCCACCCTTCAGTCCCTCTCCATATCCATCGTGTCTATCGTGCTATTCCTCTCTCCTCTACCAGCTGTATCCCGGATTGTCTCTTCTTTCTCTCTACACTCACCCGTCATTCCTCGTTTTCGTTCTTCTTCGTCCCCCCACCTGGGCCTCTCAACCTGTATTCTGCATTCCTTAGCTTATTTTTGTTCTTGCGTCCAGCATTCAAATTCACGCCTTTACGCCTGGTCAATTTCCCTCTAACGCTTTTATATTCCTAGAAGTCGCGGACGCCGCTCATACGCCATCGATTCTTAATAATCCAATCTTCCGTCATCGATCTATCTCTCCCCCCAACCAAACAGCCGAACATCGACTGTTGTTCGAATTTCTCTCGCCTCAATCAGGGTCCATTCTCTCACGCAATTTATCTTTCCTGCTTTCCTCCATTTCTCCAATATACACCAAATTTATTTCTTCTTTCATTCCCTTATTTCTCTCGAGTTGGTGGCACCTTCACGACACCTCCACAGGTAAGTAGTACATGTTCCTGTGATCAAATGTCTGCCCTCAATGCCTGCTATCACTCTAATCCCTCGATGCTCGATGTTTCCTCTTAATCGTACACTTTGAACGTGATCTTATCGTCTTGCTCCTCCCATTTTCTTATCACCGAAGCACACAAACACCAAATTGACTCTGTGGTTTGGACTTCACCTCTTCTGTTTCCTCCCTCCCGCCCTTTTTTAAGCATATTCTATATATCCACTGTGCCCACTCTCTCTGTCTCGTATATCCCTACCACGCCTTTTCCCACCCATCCCATCCCTGCATCTGTTCTCATGCAAATGTAACGGGGAAAACGATCGTCCACCCATCACAGTTCTGGAACCCTTCACTGCCTGTCGTCCCTCAAGTTCTATTTCCCCTCTCGGCCTTTGGCTACTCTATCTTTACATCTTCCCCATAGCTCTTGATACAACCCCAGGACACCCATCTCTGCTTGTTTGTCCTCCATCGTTCATCCCGCCTTGGAAACTCACACTCACTAACTGATCTGCGCAAGCAATCTAGTCTAGCCGACACTGATCGTTCATATCTCAACTACATCTGCCCACCCCGCCTTTACCGTAACCCACCTCTCACACAAAGGCAATAAAAAACAGCTCTCAACAACTCCGTCTTCGCCACTGTACTAGAAGTCTTCATCTTTTTGTTCCTTTTTCTCGTGCGAATATTTTCACTTATTAGCTAGACGATGTCTCGCCAAGCTTAGCACCCTCCCGTTCGTCCCTCTTCCATCAAACCGCTCGCTCTTTACTGGGCCTTGGTTTTCTTCTAGACTCAGCTTCCCGCTATCTTTTTTTCCTTTTTCTGAGCTTCTCCTTATCTGTATCTCTCTCCCTTTCTGGGGGGCGCTTTTCTCTTGCCGTCCTTTGTCCTTCTTCGCCGTTCTTCTTTTCCTCTTTAACTTTCGCGACTTGAATTTCGCTTCAGACCGCTGCCCCTTTCCCGCTTTCTTCCCCCTCTCCTTCCCCTGTAGTCCATCCCAACTTCCGTCACCATGTTTCCACAAAGTTCCAGCTCGAACACTCGAGACTCGTCGCAAACCTCAGCTCCCTCCAACCTCTACAACCCGCAGTTTTTCGCAACCTCATCGCTAGCTGGGGCTTCCGTGTCTACTCCCGCTTCGGATATCGCCTCCTCAATCAATTTTACCCCCACTCAGCTTTCTCCACCGAATCGTCGCAAGGCTCGTCGTGGAAACGATGGTGGCAGTCAAAAGCGCAGATGTGTGAGCACCGCGTGCATTGCCTGCCGGAAACGAAAGTCAAAATGCGACGGTGCTCTTCCCAGTTGTGCCGCCTGTGCCAGTGTGTATGGGACCGAGTGTATCTATGATCCAAACTCGGACCATCGGCGAAAGGGAGTCTACCGCGAAAAGATGGACAGCGTGAAGGCCCAGGGCTCGACACTGCAGGTTTTGATTGAAGCCATCCTCAACGCCTCCGAAGAAGAAGTGCCCGCCATTGTTCGGAAGATCCGGACCTGCGACAATCTCGACATCGTCGCCGAGGATCTTCTGAAGGAGGAGTCCGGCGACTTTGACTCGACTAATAATGCTGGCAACACAGTCGATGACGACGACGACAACACCCAAGTCGCCGGCCATGGTTTCCAGGGAGAGCACGAGCTTGCCCGGAAGATGGGCGAACTCCGTCTGGAGAACGGAGCAGTGCGCTTCATCGGAGGCACCTCCCACCTAATATATCTCGGCGACCCCCACGACACTAAGTCAGAGAGTGGCGACGACTTGGATCAAACCGGCGAGGATCCGATCACAAGTTGGACTAAGGTCACCAAGGATGCCAATGTCGTCAACCACCTCATGAACATGTACTTCAATTGGCACTACACCTATTTCACCACCATCTCTAAGAAGGCGTTTTTCTCCGACTACTACCAGGGCAAGCGATCCGGCGCTTTCTACTGCTCCTCCCTCCTCGTCAATGCGATGCTTGCACTTGGCTGCCACTTCACGAGCCACCCGGGGGCTTACGGAACCCCGGGGGACAGTCGCACCAAGGGAGACCACTTCTTTGCCGAAGCCAAACGTCTAATCGTTGAGCACGATGAATACGAAAAGCCCCGGCTGACTACTGTTCAGGCGCTCGCGCTGATGTCGGTCCGCGAAGCCGGTTGTGGCCGGGAAGCCAAGGGATGGGTGTACAGTGGGATGAGTTTCCGCATGGCACAAGATATTGGTCTCAACCTCGACACCAGCGTTCTCAAGACCGAAACTGGGCGAATTGACGAAGACGAGGTGGACGCGCGGCGCGTGACATTCTGGGGCTGCTTCCTCTTCGACAAGTGCTGGTCCAATTACATGGGCCGGCTTCCCCAAATCCCCAGAAATACCTACAACGTTGCCAAATTCGAAGTTTTTCCCGACGAGGACGCCGAACCCTGGTGCCCGTACACAGACAGTGGCTATGACGAGACTCTGAAGCAGCCGTCACGCACCCGTGCTATCGCTTTGCAGGAGTCCAAGCTTTGCGAAATCAGTAGCGATCTGCTGCTGTTCTTCTACCATCCCAACCACATCGGTCGGTCAAGCGGCAAGGCTGTGGAACTGAAGAAGCTGAGCGAGCTTCATCGGCGTCTTGAAGACTGGCGCCGGGACTTGCCGAAGGAGTTTGAGCCGAAGGAAGGACAGCTTCCCAATCTTATCCTAACCCAGTAAGTTTCTCTCTCCTGAAACCCAGACGGAAGGAAATAGCCGAATGCTAACATTTTTTGTAACCGATAGTATGTTCTTCCATCTCCAATACATCCACCTCTTCCGGCCGTTTCTTAAGTATAACCCGACGACGTCCCCTCTGCCGTCGCACGTGTCTCCCCGACGCATATGCACAGCGAACGCCGGCGCAATCTCCAAGCTCATGCGACTGTATAAGAAGACGTGGAATCTCCGACAGATCTGCAATATCGCTGTGTATATTATCCACAGCGCCTGCACTATTCATTTGCTCAACCTGCCCGAGAAGTCAGCTCGTCGAGACATTATCCACGGCGTCAAGCATCTGGAAGAAATGTCAGAAGACTGGCTGTGTGCTCGGCGAACACTGTTGATCCTGAGTGTTCTGGCGCGCAAGTGGAACTGCGAGCTACCGGAAGAGGCGGCGATGGTGTTCCAACGCACAGACGAGAAGTACGGCCAGTACAGCACGTCAGATGTCCCCTCTCTTCGATCTGTGTCTACGCAGTCGCCATCGCCGTCGGTCGACGTCCGCGGTAACATCACTGGCCGGTCGCCGACGGTTGTTGTCAAGGAAGAGTCCAAGCCCATCAACTATGCGGCGTCCATATCGTCCGGTCTACAGTCACAGGGCCTTACTCCCGATCCGGTTATCTCGGCGTCCAGTCTCTCGTCTATTCGGTCCAGCCACTCGCCCCAGCAGCATGTCTCTATTGGATTGGACGTCCGGGACCTTGGCGACATCAACGAGGTCAACGACGATCTCTATCCGCCGCCGGTGTCTGGAGCTGGATTATGGGGACCGCCGTCATCGCTGGGTCTGCCGTATGTGTATCCTTTCACCGGTGTCAGCCAGCCCAACCTCGATGCCATTGTTTCCGGCTCCAGTTCACAGATGTCGGCCGCCGACACCAAGATGACCGCACCTCTCGGGTCGTTCTTCCAGGGTGAACCCTCGCGAATGGACAGCCAGGACTACTTCCTCCACGACAGCATGATCTGGCAGGAACACTTCCAGTCGTGGGACCGGGCAACGAAGAGCACAGGTCTGGTGCCGGGCAGCGCGGCGCCGTCCAACGCCGCACGTGGAGGGGCTAATAATGCGGGCGGGAGCACTGGTCCCAACGGAGCCGATCACATGTTCATGTTCCGCGCGGGAGAGTCAGCACAGGGCATGCATGGCGCCGGAGCGCGCGGCAATGCCGCCAACGCTGGTGGTGCAAGCAACACAGGGTACAGCAGCGAGCTGGCAGACGATGGCTTTAGCGGCTTTGCAGCACTGAATGCAACGTTGAACGGGCCAGGATGGCTCCCCGGGCTTGATTAGACGGGGAGTGATATCAGGCAATTTGGGTTCGTTTCTGTCTTTTGCTTACAAGGTTCGGCTTTCGGGAGTTTCTTTTGAAGTGGGAGAGGGGGGTGCTTATTCTTTTTTTTTTTCGTCCATTTAGTATTTTTAGGTAGCAAGGACCGGGTGTTCAAGAAGGACTATATCAAATCATAGTAATTGGGGGGAAAATCCATGGTCTACATCAAAAGGGTATTATTCCTTTTCTTCTTGACGATAGTAATCTCACACGTCATATGACGTTTCGTTTCGTGATGCCCTTTTTATTTCACATGGTTGGTTCCTCGTAGGATTCGAAATCGTGCCCGTCTCCAAAATAGAAAAACCCCCCCACACCTTTCGCTGCAAAAGCTCCGCCTGCCCATGCCTGCATGCAAGCCTCGAAAGAGAGAGCAAAGCAGCAGCACGTCAGCAGATTGGCCCGGTCCGTCCCTGGCCGCCGTCCGTCCACGTCCGACTACTGACTTCTCCCGTCCGGACAAGATGCCGACGCTGCCTAAGTCTCTGGGAAGGTCTGGCCTGTCCCTGCATCGACAGAGCTTGGTTGTGCATGTTGGGATGGGACGGATATGGGGCCCGGCGGTCTCTGTCTCTCTCTCTCTCTCTCTCTCTCTCTCTCTCTCTCTCTCTCTCTCTCTCGCTCGCTCGCTCTGTGAACTTATAGAGGTCGGTGTACATAGAACATATATACATGTTTAACTTGCTATATTCCCTGTCTTTCCTGCCCCTCATTGAACAAAACCACCAGTAGCGATCCAGCTACCACTTTAGCTGTAGTGCGGATCTCAACCGACCCCTCCACACCTCTTATCGTTCCATGAAGACCATAACCCTAACCCTTACTCTCCATCCGTGTTCGCCATACCTGTGCACTTCCTCCTGCGTGCAGAGAGAGAGAGAGAAAGAGAGAGAGATCGACACGACCTCTGCTCTCAGCGGTGCTTCCCCAGGTCCCAAGCCTCCCCCGCTGCCACACATGCGCCGAATCGAACCCCCCCCCGGGGTTGCAAGCCACAACTTCTGAAACTCCAAAGTCACCGCCCATTTATCACGTCCACACGACGCAAAGAGGAATCCAACGCCGCCGCGCAGACGTCTACACCATGTACCACAACATGCAAAAACACGCACTCACGAAACCACACGGCCAAGACGAATCAGAGGGAGATCGGAATGTCTTTGTTCTTGGTCCTCAAAAGTAACGCATCAGACCCCGAACACAACCCAGCGGCAAAAACAATAAAAGAGGAAGAAAAGAGGGGGATATTTCATCGCACACATTCAGATAATTTCCACACACGACACACCAGGACCCGAAAAGCAAGAGCAAACAAACAAGCAACATGGAAGAAAAAAAAAAGAAAAAAGCCGATTTCCAGTCCCCGAGATATTTCCTAAACAAGATAGTTCACTTTGTACTCCAGATTCAGAAAAAAAAAGAACAGAAAAAAAGAGGCAGTATATGACAGAGAGACACAACGCGCAGATATGACACCACCCCCCCATCCCCCCACGAGCAAAAAAGGAAAAAAGAAAAACAGAAAAACACAAAACAAAACAAACGCAGACAAGTTCCAGCGAAGAAAAGGGCAACCACAGAGAAGAAAAAAATCGAACTCGAACCAGAGTTGAACGTCGATTTTTTGTAAAAAAAACAGGCAAATATCGTCGTTTCCGTTAAAAAAGTAAGAACAAGAAGAAAAAGGTATTATGGAAAGTGACATGTCGAGAGAAACCCAGGCCCTGCGGATTAGACAAGGTGGTGGCAGTTTCTTGGGGTTGGTCGTTGGTATATATAAGAGTTAAAAGTCATAAAAAGGCGCGGTCAAAAGCCCGTGGAATGCCGAGGAGGGCCTTACAGCGCAAGCCCGGTCCCATCGCCGGTCCACCGGTACAGGGCAAGCAGCTCGCGCCGCCGCTGCTGGTGCTCGCCGAGATCCTCCGGCACACGGCCGCGCACCTGCGCCAGCGCGCTGCGCATCACGCGGCTGAAATTGCGCTGGTACTCCGTGTTCAGCGTGACCACGCACGCCTCGTGCGCGCGGATGATGGTCTCGCACGCCTTGACCACGCTGGGCGACGCCTCCAGCTGCAGCTTGTCGGCGATCAGCAGCAGCAGGAACGAGCCCTGCAGCAGGTAGATGCCGAAGAAGAACGGCATGAACTCCAGGCCCGGGTCGTACTCCAGGATGTTGCTGATGGCTTCCGCCGCTGACACCGCGTGGCCCGTCGCGTTGATGAAGCCCTGCGACGAGATCCACAAGTCGTTGTCGTCCAGCAGGTTGATCGGATCCCACTTGCCCGTGAGCAGGATGTGCAGCACGTGCATCACGTGTGTTCCGTACGCCATGACGATGCGCGTCTGGATGTCGCTCTCGGTCATCCGGCTGGAGGTGGTGTGCACCGACTGCGCCGACGGCGTGTTGATGTCGTTGGGGCCGGAGCCGGAAGTCGAGCCATTGGCGCCCGACGCTCCGGCCGCATCCCCGGCACCGGTGAGATCGCCCAGATCGACTTTTTCGTCGCCCACGTTGTTGCCACTGCGCAGATGGCGCTGCTCAAACCGCCGCAGGCTCTGCTCGTAGGCCTCCAGGTGCCGCATGATCTCCGCCGCCTGGTCCTCGAATTCGCGCGGGTTGCGGAACCCCACGCCAAACCGCGGGTGGTTGCGCGCGTGGTGCAGGTCGACAATCTCGCCCAGAATCGCCATCAGCGGCAGGAAGTAGCCGAAGATGCTGTGGCCGGTGCACTCAAAGTGCGGGCCCCGGATGCGCGTCGGGCTCTGGCCGCGGGCCGACTCGGGCGCCGAGCTGAGGATGTTGGGGTCGGTGTTGCTCGCCAGGTACGCCTGGAAGTCGCCGTTTTGCCACGCCGTGTCGTCCATCGGCTGGAGCAGGCCCTCGCACTCGATGTCGAGGAGGAACAGTGGCCGGTTGTAGCAGAGAGCAAGGTGGCGGTCGACAATATACACCAGCCACCAGATCCGCCGGCGCTCTTCGCGCTCCTCTTCGCCCTTGATCATCGCCTCGTCATCGTCGCCGATATCGTCGCCGGATCCGAGCTCTTGGCCGTTTTGCTGCGGGTCAACCGCAGAGATCGGCAGCTCACGGCCAAGCTTGAGCTCGCGCGCGAGCGACCACGCCGCGTTCCACCATCTCATGCTCGCACCCTTGTACTCGCTTGCTGACACCACCGTGGCCAGGTGGAAATAGGTGACCACGTCGTCGAGCGTTCCGGCGGCGCCAAACGCCCCCGACTCGCCGCTGAGTGCGTCCAAGCTGATGGTGCCGGGAAGCGCAACTCCAAGTCCACCCAGCGCCACTCCGTCGATAACAGGGCTGGCCATGGGCGACGCGTCGCCAGAGGGAGTATGGATGAGCGGCTTGAGGAGGCTAACAGTGAGCTCCAGCAGTCTCTGGCAGATCTTGCCGCGGGCGGACGGAACACTGGTCAGGAACGGCGCGTCGCTGGTCTGGGCCGCCGCCCAGAGCATACTCGAGAGGAGGGCCGGCTGGCACTGGCGGGGCTTGGTGGGGTGGAGGAAGGATCGCTTGCGAAAGACATAGCCCAGAACGAACGGGGACATGGGGTGGATCTGGGCAGACGAGGACGACGCGAAGTACTGGTCGATGAGGTCGCAGGCGAGAGAGATGGGGATGATGTTGCCCAGGTGCGGGACTAGAGGCTCGAGCACCGGGTATCGGAGCTGGGTATGGGTGAAGGAGGTGGCCGATTGCGGCATGGCGTGGTTTTGGTATTGCGCCGGCGGCGACGGCATGGAGATCCAGGTCGGCGAGGCCGGCTCGCCGCCCATGGGGAACATACCCAGTGGGCTGTTTGCCATGCGGAATCCGGCGTTGTTGGCGTATCCGGTCGGGCTTTGCGCGGGAATGCCGTACGGAAGATCGGGGTAGTGGCTGGGCATGGCGCCCTGGTTGGGGCCAAACGCGGCCGCACCCATCATATGCTGCGCCATGCCTCCCCGGCCGTCGTATCCGCCGTGGACCGCGGCGGTGTATCCATTCAAGTCGAGACCGGCGCCGTTATCCATGTGATCTCCGGGCATGTGGCCGGAGGCGTGGATCTCACCGAGAGAGTCCATACTCGAGGTTCGTTGGCTGCGATGCATGGAATCCTCGCTGAGGTCGGCCATGCCCTTGACGTCCGTCGGACCCGAGTCGCCTGGTAGGTGCATGCTCTTGCCGTTCGGGGGACTGCTGTCAGATCCTTGCTCGTTTCCGCTGGTGTTGCCGGCGTCTCCGCTGGAAGGCGATTTGGGTCCGCCGTGTCCGGCAGCCTGGGCGGCAGCTTGCGCAGCAGCTTGGGCGAGGTCCTTTCGCGAGGCCTTGCCGCGCTTCTTTCGCTCGCGAATGTATTCACAGCTGAGGCCGAACTCTGTTGGAAGGAGAGAAGCATTACCTGTTAGCAAACCAGAGACGGACACCAGAAATACACCCCAAAAGACAGTTTAAACATACCTATGCAGTGGGCACACGGGTGCTGGCCGTCGCATTTTGTCCGCAGCTGGTTGCACTGATCACACGCCCGGCTGATGCGTCGCCGAATGGGACCTGACGCACTCGCACTCCGGGTTGCAGGGCCGTATGGGTGTTGGCGGTGCTTCGGTTGTTGCCCGGGACGGGCTAAGTGCGGGCTGGGCACGCCGACGTGTTGTTGCAATTGTTGCAATGAGTAGCGGGGACCCTGTGATAGCGAGTCGAGGCCAGCACCGTGCATGTGTGCGTTTGGTACATGGCCATTCGACATCATTGCATTCGATTGTAATGAATGGTACGGTGAAAACCGATGGAGGGGATTCGACAACATATTGTGAGTATCCACGGTGGCGGTATTGAAGGGGGCAAGGGATTAGAGAAGGTGGTATGAAGGGACGATGTGTCGTCTGAAGCCAACAGATGGAACTGGTTGAAGATGAAGACAGAGGACGAGAGGAGATGAAGAGATCCAAAGAGAGAGAAGATAGAGAGAGATGTCGAGAAGGAGGAAAGATATAATAGAGAGGACTGAGTAGTCAAATGAGGTAAGATGAAGGATAAGAGACGATGAAGACGATTGAAGATGTTCTGAATAGTTCAAGATTGTGAATCAAGATCGAAGGTTGGAAGGGGAGGACCGACTATCTATACTGTCGTCTAGAATCCAGGGAAGTTCCTCTTTTTGGAGATCAAAGTTCTGCGGCACGATAGTCGCTTCTGGTCGCAGGTCAATATCGGGAGACCTCGTTTGCGAAGAGTTTCTGTATGAAGGTTTAACATATCAGCTTTTCATGTTATGGAACGCTCCCATGGTCGGTAGACGGTACTTGCCCGGACCGAGGTGGAGAGAGAGACCGTGAGGAGAACAAATGGAAACAATATTGGATGACCAGGGCATGAAAACATAGAGGGCAGCTTGTATAGGATGGACAGGGGAGTGATGGTAGGACACAAAAAGACGATAGAACTCCAAAACAGGGCTCTCCGAAGATCACTTTCGAAGGAGAGAAAGAAGGGGACGAAGGGGCAAGAGAGAGTGTGTGAATGAAAAGAGAAGGGTGTGAGGTTTGGGTAGATGGAAGGGGAGGCACATTGGAGTCCCACGCCCCCTCCGCGTTCCTCATGGGGTGCCCTGGCGTGCATGTAGATCTCACAAGATGGGATGGTGGGGTAGGGGGAGGTGGAGTGTGAGACCGGACAGACATCGAGAGAACGGGACGACTTCAGATGCGATAGACAGACACCACCCCAGAACCAGAAAACGCGGAACTCTGGAACGTCCTATATCTCGCAAAAAACGACCACCCCCGCGAGGCTGCTCGCTTCACGCCACGTCTGCCTGGCGAGACGGGGTGAATAGAGGCGACTTCAGGAGGCCAACTTTGACCAGCGGGGGCAGATTGCCACAACACAAGTTCTTGCGGTTTACCAGAGCAGTCTGCGCAGCTCTGGCGGCGAGTGACGGTCACTCAAAGATAGGGTCTAGAGATGACCAGCTTCATCCTCTTAGTGAGAATGATATTTGTGCTAGCACAGCCATTTGCTAGGCTCAAAGTGGTGGACACTTTCCAGAGATTTCGATATGATCGATCACATATCCATCCACACCACCGCACATACAAAGACCGGAACCAAGACTTTTGGCCGGTCTGGCCAGTTCTGACAAACGAGTTTCACCGACAGATTCTCGTTGCCATCCATTACCGGGAAGCATGCGAGTAGCGCGTCTCAGGCAAGACCAGTAATTCCAGATCTCTCAGGATATAGCATGGATGCATATTGTCTGCCTCATGCAGTCGGAGTCAAAAGCAGAAAACAACGGGGCAAATACTTACGGAGCAGAGAGTGTCCAGGAAGATCACAACGGCCGAGAGGCTTGGTGTGTGGCAGGCAAGATCCAGGACTAGATTGGAGGAACACAGGAGGTCCGGGAAGAAAGCGTGAGTTGGAGATACCAGGACAGAGATGGTCTCCGTAAAACGGCAGCTTGTCGTCGATCGTGTGGTACGGAGACGGAGAGAGATGATAGTGAAGTCGTGTCGTTAGAGAGTCAAGCTCCGGGGTGGATATAGGAACAGAGACTGAATGGGAGGGGTGGGGTGTCTCGAAGGGGGGAGACAAAGGCTACGCTGTCAGGTCGAGCTGGGGAGCCGAGCAGGTACGGATCTTTTGCGGTGTAGATCCTGAGGCAAGAGAACAGCAGCACACAGGACAAAGTGGCCGTCTGTCGTCTCAATGAAGATCAAATAGATTGAGACAAGGACAAAGCTGGGTTGTGCAGTGGCCCAAAACGGAAGAAGCGGCTCGGGGGACGGAAGAGCAGAGAGCAGAGAGCGGTCGCTGCTGGATGGATGGGCCTGGGAAACGAGGAAAGGGGACGTCCAGGTGCAGTAATTTGGCGCAATATAAGACAGGCCCGTAAAAGAGATGGGGCGGACCAGACAGAGAAAGCCAAGAGGGGGATCGGGCTCGGGAGTTGCGGTCTTCGAGTGATGTCGTCGTTAAATTTGAAGCTTTTACTACACACCTGGCCTTATGCCGGATGGCTTCATGTTCCAAAAACCACAGTGAAGCGGTTCTTTTCGAGGCGGAAACGGGAGTGATGTTAGCAAGGGCCGTTTGACCATGTATCTCGAGCTTTTAGCAGGTTGTTCTGGGTATACGTGTCCGTTCGTATTGCGTACCCCCTCCCGGCGCATCACCATTAACACAGCTTGGTGACACCACCAAACCACCAACTACCACCAGAGAAAACCAGCGAGACCAAAGGAGGATTTGCGAGAAAGAAAGCAGAAACAAATAAATGAAAGCTCACTTTTTTATTTACCGAGTTTTCAAAGGCGGAGAAAACCAGACCGTGGTGTGCTGAGACTACGGCAGAACGGCGCGAGACGGGCACCGATGGAGAGAAACACGGACAAGAAAGCGGCAGATGGAATTCGAGCAAAGTTCGACAAGGACGGTCCCAGAAAGAAAGAGAAACAAGTGTCGACTGGGAGAAGTCAAGATGCGGAATGCGCTGGTGCTAACAATGCATTGACTATGCGAGTATAAGTGTATATATGGATTTCGGGGAGGCGGGAAGATCGGCCGAGGACAAGAGTCAGGAAAGGCTATGAAAAGGCGTAGGCTGGTGGAATCTGAAGGGAATCAAAACGAAGAGGAAGTGCAGCCATAAGGCGGATCGAGCAATATGCGACTTTAGATTGCAAGCCAGAAAAACAGAGGGCAATTAATATGCACAGAAAAGCAGGGTTGACATTTGAGGGAGGTAAGAAAAAAAAGGAACCGAAAGAAGGCGTCGAGTGCCGGCTTGGGAAGAATAACGAGGCAATGCGCGGGGTGATGACGATGTATAGAGCGGAGTCTAGAAAAAGGCGCGTGGTAGAGGAAGACGAAGGCGCTCGAAGAGGGAAACGGACAGGAAGAAGAGGAGGAAAAAAAGAAGAAAGGAACAGACGACTTTTTAGAGGAAACCCTTCTGCTGAAATGCAACTTGCGCAGTCAAGCAAATAAAGGCAGGGCGAGACCGGAATAGAAAAGAATCGGCCGGGCGAAAAGTTGGTTGGTTCGTTCGTTCGTTCGTTGGAGACGAGGTTCGTCTGGCGGTGTTAGAACGAGTTCCGGGGGAAAAAGCACGAGTGGCAACAGCGCTGGGGAATCGAAGCCAAAACGAAAAGAAACAAAAAGCACCGGCAGGCCGAGAGGACAAGACAGACTAAAAACGGCAGTGGAATGTCAATGAAGCCAAGATATGTGGTGATGGAAGAGGGAAGATCTGGGGAAGATTGTCGAGATACGAGAGAAGACGACAGTTCCCCCAAGAAACAAGATAAAAAATAATATTAAAAATATAAACCACGAAAAAAAGGAGGAGAAAAGAGGAACCCTGGGGGGGAAGGAGGAGAGGAGATGGATTTGGAAAGAGCCGTCGGGATAAAAAATTGTGGGATAGGAAGGAACAGAGAGACGAGTTAATTGAAGAAAAAAAAAAAAAAAGGTGAAAACGCCGGGGCCTTCGTTTCTGGGGGAGACAGAAGAGAACTACAACCACAACTGAGATACTTCGAAAGAAAAGAAGAAAAAATTGCCCTTGAGAGTCAGCAGCCACCCCAAAGAGTGGTTTGAATTTTGATCTTATTTAATGGACCCTTTTTTATTTAATTCTGTTTCTCCACGCGACCCAGAAGTGAGGGACCATGGATTCGACGGCGAATAGTGTGCTATAAGAGAAGCAAAACTGACCAGGAAGACCCAGCATGCATATGTTCGCCGGTGTTTATAGGTTGACCCTGGAATTAGGGGGACGTCCACATGTGGATTTGGTGATTCCAGTCCCAGGTCATGTGGACGCACACATTCTCTCCTCGAAATATAGGATCCATGGGTATGTCCTCGGGTCGAGGAGTTGGTGGTGTGTGTATGCACAGTTGGCCGGCCGGGATCGTGTGGTCTCCGGCCGGGAGAAAAACAGCGTCGGGGCCATCACCAATGTCGATGGTCGACGCAGTGCCTTGAGGAACACAGAAGACACGAGCCAAAACACGAAGGGAATATATCGAGACCGGGGCAGGTGCGGAAATTGGAGCGGTGGAGATGCATCGGGTGGTGCCCTGGGTCAGTCAGTAATGGCAGACGCGGTGAGTGGGTGATGCCAGCAACAATAATTCCTTTTTTTTTTTTTTGGCAGCAAAGTGCTTAGAACGCCAGCCGTAGAGTCAAGTGGACGCGGTTCCGGTAGTCAGGCATGAGCACCACAGACGGGCGGTCGGGACGACCAAGGCGACACGATGAGAGCTTACACCACAGATCTTCCAAAAAGGCAGTGGTTGGCTCTGGGTCCGCCTCGAGCTGGCGGCCGGATCTGCGCCGGGTCCCCGTGGCTAGAGTCGGGCTATTAGCTAGCTAGCAGCAACCAACAAATGGCGGTGCGGTGGCAACACGTTCTAGGTCCATTCTTCGCTAGAATTCCCCTCGGGCAGTACTCAGGAACGGGCGTGCCGGTATTTGCGTCTTTGGGCACCGGCGTCGATTTTATTGTCGGGGCCACACCGGAAGCAGCCTTGGGAAGGATTGTGTCGATACGTGTGGTTCTTCGTCAACTGGAATCCGGCGCCGATGGGGGGAGGGGGTATCGGCGGAGAAACACCGATCACGAAGTCACTTGCTGTCGGCTCTCGATGTCCAGAATCGACGCAGTGGACCGATGCTGGACCACACAAGCAATGACGCGCGCACTCACCAACTAGGCCGTAGCCGGGAGGCTGCTGTTGGGCTCTGTATAGGTGATGCAACAGCAGACAGTAGCACCGCCATGGTAAGGTGAGCAAGAGATGCAACGCTGGATGGGGCATGTTCTGGCCTGGTGGTCTGTGGGAACTCTATTCACAGGAAATTAAAACGGGGACAGCTAACAACCCCAAAAAAGACCATAAAAGTCAAGGTTGCAGAACACTAGAGAACCCATTTTTAAAAGAAAAAATTCTTCCCCCAGCTTCGGGGGCCCAGAATGCCCACGAATTCCTCCGGCGGGGAGTTGAGGGGAGGAGGAGGGGCGGCGAAGATTGAGGTCCTATTCTGGGGGATGCATCCTGGCACAGGCCCCGATGCCGTAACGAGCATGTTGACAGGTGCAAACACATGGCAGCCGGCCGGGTGCCAATTGGCAGAACGGCGGCGTATGTAATCGATGACTCTGTCATTTTGTTTGTATGTGCGGGTTGTGTGCATATGGCCGGGGTCACTTCGATGGTACGATTCTGAAGCCATTCGCAAGTTACCACTTTGGTGGAAACCTCTCAGGTGAGGGCGTGTTGTCCCCTCCTGGTTATGCAACGAGGGAACCCAACCGCAGCTTCCTGCATGAGCGAAGGTCTCCGGGCGGGGGGCATGTGACTTGAGTGATGACGCCCTCCGTCCCTCCACACAAAGCCTCACGTGAACGAAACATCCCAGGATCGAGGGAGCGAGAGAGACACAAGCCCTTTTCAAATTCTTCTTCAAATTTTTCTTTCTGTTTTTTGACTCTCACGCTACAGACGCTTCTGTCCCCCTCCCGGGACCCGATAAATGCCGTTCCTTGGGCAAAACCTGGGGAACGGGCGGGAGGGACAGGCGAGACACGACGTGCGTTACTCCGGATTGTTGTGCAGTTCGTGGGATACATGCATCAGCGTCCGACTGCGTGACTCACGAACTCAGACGCCGGCGTGCCCTCAGAGATGAAAGAAGAAGCAAGGCAACAACGACGCTCTCGCACCGGGGGATGATGGTACGGCGCATGCACCACGACCAGCCTTCCAGGCCTCTTCCTTGCCTGGCCGCAAGGACCAGGCGGGAAAGATGTCGCCTCTCTTTTCACCCGGAGACTGCCTAAAAGCAACCTGCACCACACTAGAGCGCTAGCTAGGAAGCCCTGGGGGTTGGCGCCGAATTTGCTTCGCATTGCATCAGTTGCTGCCCACCTCGATTGTGCGTTAACGCCTGCTGTCGGCTCTCCCACCTCCACGATCGAGATATACTGCAAAGCCGTCGGCCAGTAACCCTAGAGCAGTACGGCGTTGGGTCTTGTTCACATGACCTTTGAAGATTCAGCCTCTCAGGGCTTCTATGATAGCTTCGACGTATAGTTTGCTACGGCCATTTTTCTGCAAACAAGGCACTTGCTTCGACCGCCCAGCGAGCCTCACTTTTATCAGCTTCCCACGGCCTCCTCGCATCCTGGAAGATCCTGTACGAGGCGCACTACGTAGACACACCCTCATTAAACTACCCCTTTCTCCAACTTCGTTATACCTGTCCACCGCCTCTCTCTCCACATCGAAAGGCCTAGCTAGTCCCTGCCGATTTTTCCCTTCCCAATCACACTCAGTCTCCCCCGCGTTTTTGCGTGAACAAAAAAAAAAAAAAACCCCCCCAAAACCAAATCTCTTGCTCGAAGTTTATGGGCGGGCCCTCTTGCGCCCCCCTTCCCTCGATCCCCTCCCCCAGAGACCGGGCAGCACTTAACCGGCATATGCCAAAACTGACGTCTTTGTTGCGTGAGTTCACCAAGTCCCCCCCCAAAAAGCCTACAGGGCCAAAAAGAACGCCGGCGAAATAGAGCTTGGGGGGTTTGTTTTTTGCCGATTGGTCGTACGCGAGCAGGGCCGGCCACTTGGGGAATCTGGGGTTGTGTTGCTCTGTCTCTGTTCTCTCCACGGTCTGCGGTATGCGTGTATGTGTCTATCTTTAGGCATGTCGTCTATTTGATGGATATGGGGAAAACGGGGTCGGTTCGTGAGCGTGTGGGCTGGTGGCCGGTGGGATGGGGTTACGGGGAGGAATGCCGGGCGGAATTCTCGACCTCATGAAGTGTGTGTAATCTAGTAGGTCTGATATTTTGGTGGCATCGTCGAGTCTGGCCAAGATTGGAGATCAAGTCCCGAAGTTAGGGTTCGTGCTGAGGTTGGTCTAGGGTTGCTCGATATTTCCTAATCCAGCCACCTGCGGAAGCCGGCGCCGATCGGCCCTCCTCACCGACGGTTACCGAGCCGAGGTCCTCCAACGTGGTGAAAAGAAAAATTCAAAAGAAAAAAAAAGGAAAAGGTATACGAATATCTTTTTCTTTCTGACCTTCATTTCATGCTGCATTTCTCCAAATTTCCTTCTCAACTCTTTCGACTGTGACCGAGGTCTTGCGAGAGTCTGCTCTCAACGCCCTCTTGCACACATATCACACAACAACGACTAGTGTAGTTGTAGTTCAGGGTAGCGTCAACTCGACCATTTTCGGGCTTCTTTTTTTTCTAAACGCACCAACCCCATTAAAAGGAGGCTCCCAGTGGGTTCGCGCTATGGTGGCGCGCTAGGCCGATTTTGCAAAATCGGGTACCCGACCCAACCAGGTTTATCTGTTGTTGTTTGGGAGGGGGGAACGAACCAGAGCATATACCGCAGAGCTCAGCGGTGGCAGAGATGACCGAGAAGTCAGTACGGTCGCCTGTGGATCAGTGAAGACACATCGCGGATGTCAAGAGAAACAGAGCTGTGCTTCATCACTCGTTCGGGCTCAGGAACGCAAGTCCAGCGAGGCAGGACAGACACATGGTCTGCATAACCCTAGTGCCATATCAATATAACATGTGGCCAGCAGATACGCGTAAAGACCAAAAATTACGGGGAAATGTGGGCAGGTATTTATCCGGGCCAGCTTTTGAATTTACCCGGACTGGCAGACGGGGAAGGCGCTGGCAGGGGTGTGTCCCTCCTTCCCAGGTGTTTCCACACGAGCGAATCAGGGTTTTTTTTTCTTTTTTTTTTCTTTTTTTTTTTCTGCGTGCCGAACTTGGGGAGGCAGGTCCATCCATCCAACCCAAACCAAAACAACCAGCGGCGCTTGGCATTAGCTACTATTGTCTGGATTATTGGCACCGAAGCCGAAGCCGAAAAAAAAAAAAAAGAAAAAAAAAGAAAAAAGAAAAAACCCCCAAGAAGCACACAGCTACCTATCTGTGGGTGGTACCAATGTTCTCCGATGGCATTCCCGCTTCAAACCCGTCTCGCTTGGGCGCAGTTGGCAACTGGCCTATTTCACCGCCGTTGTTGTTTGCTCAGTTCATCTGCACTTCGCCCGTGCGTGGTTGGGACTGCGTTCGTCGTGCTCGGCAGTGCGTGGTCTGTTGGAGAAGCACGAGAGAGTGCCTCGCCGAAGACGTCCAGGAAGACAGTCCGTAACTGATGGAGATGGAGAGACTGCCATGTTTCGTCCCCTCTTCCTGTGGAGTCCATCGGCGATGGTCTGTCGGCGGGACTTGGCCAGGACGTAGTGTACAGTACGTTTGTAGCCCACCGGAGGGGGGCTTACGAAGAGTCAGCAACACAGGGGTGCGTGGTATATACCTCCGTAGGTCATGGGACCGGGTGCGGCGGGCGGTGGCCGCCGGCGAAAACGCCGAAGTGGCGGGCCGGCGGAAGGGAGGGGGGGAGCTCACTCACTCTTGTTGTCCAGTCTACGAGTCTTTGTGCTGACGGGCGAGACTTGCCCACCGACAGGCTGCCTCGCCTGCACGTTTCCCTCCACCTACCCGGCCCAGAGAAACGAACCGCAGGACAAACGCACGGAAGATGCACCGGGCGGTGTGGTTTACGTGCTCGGCCACTCATCCTTCCGGAGACCGCATGGCCACAAAAAAAAGTGTGAGGGATCCATTAATCAAACCACACACCACGAAAAGACTGCAGCCGCCAAAAGGTCTTCTTCTTCTTCTTCCTTCGGTTCTTCGCTATGGAGTGGTTCTCGCAACCCTAACCTTGCATTAGGCACACACACACACACACACACACACACACACACATACTGTACATATGTGGTTGTTGTAAGTCTGTATGGGCAGATGTGTGTTCTTTCCGGGGTGGGTTGCTTCCGTCGCATGATCTATTACGTCGTTTTACTTCTTTTATTTCTCTTTCTGCTGTTCACTGGCCCACGCACGCATGGTGCGCTGCGCCCTCGGCATTTGCTGGGAACCCCATGTACAGGTTTGTGCGTGTCTCGACTCGTGAGTACCTACAAGGGGCGTCACTCCCCCAAGCATACGCGAACGGCCACACCTGGGAACATGTCAACGGTGATGGAGACGACTAAGGAAGCGGTGGCGGCTTACCCCAGATTCCGGCACTTCCAACCCTCCAGGCAATTTGCTCTCGTCTTCGTTTGACTCTTGCTGAGATGTATGTCGTCGATTTTACATCGCAACGCGCCTTGTATTCCCCAGCCGGTCTCGGGGTTCGTTCGTCTTCCGCCAGCCACACGGATCCCAGATTTTGAGGGCCGGCGCAGCATGCAGCGCACACCGCCAAAGCAGCTAGCGTGTGGACTGGGAGCAAATGCGTGCGAAAGGGAAGATCGGCGGCTAGGAAAAGCTTCTTCACGCCGTCGAGAATGTGCCCCAACACGGTTACTGCTAAAGCCATACCAGCGAGAAAAGTTCCTTTTGATGCTGCAAATGATGCAACTGCGCTGGAACTGCCTCCTCTCAGACTTTTTCGGTCTGGTGTCAGATGGGGATGTCGGGACGGGAATGCAACGCACCAATGCAGTTCGTCGAATTCTGGTCGCGGCCCTGACTGGAGCGTTAATAGAGGTCTGATATACGGCCATGTTTGCTGTTGCAGCGGGCGCAGACAGGCACCAGCTACTCCAAATTCTTTTTTTTTTTTTTTTTTTAACAAAAAAAGTCCAGACGGCGCTGGCTTCCGGCAGGAATTGGGGTATCGTTGTGTTATAGCTTGATTCGATATTCGTGGAGATTTATCTTACTTCTCTTGAACTATGGGGCGAAGGGTTTACATGCATGAACTTCGTGTAATCTCCCCCCAACGAAAGACAACCGTCTTCTGCGCACTTTCAGACCCTTCGACGCCGTTCGACCAATACAGAGAGTCCTCCCAAAGAGGAAACCTGAAAGTGGTTCTGGATGACGGGACGATATTGGGGCCTTTTATTGCGAGTAATGCAGGTATTATATTAAGCCGAGAAGAAAAGCTGAAATCTGTGTACTGTGTATGGGGCAAGCGACGCATCGGGGCTCAACCCATCATTCAGACCAGTGTATCTTAGTCGTAGACCGAGTCATTCTAGGCACCGCCGTTAGTGATAGTCTGTGTGCATTTATTGGCCTCTAGCTCCTCCGCATGATCAGGGTGGTTTGGCCCCATACGGCATCGATATCCGTGGTGATACATAGAGACGGGAGGCCAGATATGGGATGAGTCAATTCCACACGACTCATGGGGAATCAGGTGCATGCCTCTTGGATCTTTGCCTTGTTGGTATTCTCTGACATGGAAGTTTTGGATCGGACTGCGCTACGGAGATAATTTCCGTGGGTTGTTTCCAGGCGGCCATGTGGTGCGCGAAGTGTAGTATAGCGGCCGTTGGAGACGGTTGTCGACGGTTGTAGACGGATGGTAGAGGCAAGTTTACGTGAACATTACACGACAGCCCCGGAGGCCGGAGGTGTCTTTGGCTTTTGGACATGATATGATGATATGATGTGAAAGGAGGTATATAGTTACTGTGGACATCGTGGGCCTGAATTCACAGTCAGAACCGACATCAAGTCAAGCCCTCGCAGCTTCTAGCGACAGCTCAATCCCCAGAGCCCGCTTTAAGCTTCTGATAACTGGGGATTGATATCTGGGGTTGTGTGTGTGTGTGTGTGTGCCTTTTTAGCACGGAGCGGCGGCAAGGCTGATAACGAAATGCGGGGAGCGGAGAGAGAGCGAAGCAGCGAGTAAATGGAGGAAAGTCAGATAGAAGGAAAGAAGATACACACATGGACCATCCTTTCCGACGGAAATGCCGGCGGCGGCCGATGTCTGCGACGATTTGTCTTTAGTCGTGCCGGGAACGAGAGCAGGACCCGAGCATGGCAGTTTGGCTTGGCCCCTCGAGCTGTAACTCGTAATTATGTCGTTGTGTCGTAACCACGCCCTCCCGGATCTTCCGTTAACCTCTTTGTCCCCCGCCGCCGCCTCCGCCCCCTCAGGACCTAATTCCAGCACTACAGTATCTACCACCACCCACCGACCGACCGTCGAAAAGTCGCCACGACCCCAAAGAATGCTGCTCTTCACCTATTTTGTTTTTTTTTTATGGGAAGCGCTCAATTTGGGGCGGCGGGCCGATTCTCCACAATAGCGAGCAGCAGGTTCGGCGGGCCAATCAGCGCGGCGGCCAACTGCCACATTTGTGTATGTGCATGGAAGTGCAAATGAAGAGACAGAGGATGATCGTATCCTCCCCCCGCTATGAAGGGCATTTGGTCCCTGCTCGGGGCCCTTTGAGGTTTCGCCACGAGGCCTCTCGTATGGGGGTATTGGGTGCTATCTACAGCAGGTCTGGGCCCCGTATTCTCGTCGGGTGCGTCTGTGCCATGGGCCGGAAGCCACATGACGTGAACTGGGGAAGACAGCATCCCCGGATGACTGGGTGTCAGAGTGTCTGTCTGCCTCCCCGCACTCAGCAAAAGACGCCGAAACCGAGGGCATCCTCTCGGCGGCGAGGTTCACACATATGTGAATGCACACACACGCCGTCGGCGAGCTGCATCCGACGACGCAAATCAGGCATGCACCCGACACTGCATGCATCCAGGGAGCAGACGAGAGGCGGTAAGCAGCACAGCAACTCCGTTCAGGGTGCCATCCATCTCCTGCATGTCCGCCCGAAGGTGCTTCCAGACGATAGACCTCAGCACTAAACAACCACGCAGCAGCACACATGCGTTTCTCCATCTGGCCGAGAGAAGACACAAAGGTTCAGCGGTAGTATGTACGTGTAAGCGAGGTGGTTTAAGGTTTTCGGGGGGACCCCTCCTCACAGAGAAGAAGTCGGAAAAACAACACACAAAAAAAAAAGAAAAAAAAAGAAGAAAAAAGGGAAAAAAAAAAGGCCAAAGACCTTCTGCACCTGCGGCGCTTTGCTGGCCGCCGGCATTCCGGAGGTCGTGTCCCGGGGACAGTGCGCACGGTTCTGGAAACTGTGTCGCGCGTTTCCACGTGGCTTGGCGTAAGAGGGAAGGGAGAGTGGGCGAGGGAAAGAGCGATGGACGAACAAGAAAACTTGTGGCTGGGTGTTAAACCCCAGGGGGGAAGGAGCGACCAACTGACCAGCGACGACAAAACCCTTGCTTATACTTGCTTCATTTGGCTTCGACGGACATCCAGGTCCGCACGCCGCGACTTCCTTCCGTATGTCCGGCTTCAGTGATTCTTCTAGACTCCGGCTCACTTGTTCCACGATGGCTTCTTTCCTCCTTCTGTTTTGCCCTTGAACCCTAACCCTACACGGTGGTGGCTCCATTTTCTTTTTGCTCTATGAACGCTCTCTCTATAACGGAGATCCCACAACTCACCGGAAGGTTATCGGTGAGCACGACTTTCACCACTACAGCACAAACACACACACACACATTCCTGACCGCAACTCAACTGAACTACTCCCACCTCGCCATATGCAAGATTATGCCACGAGAGCGCCGGATTGCGGCCGGAACGTGGAAAGGCCCGACTCCTGTCGCGCGTTTGGGTCTTTTTGGGGCTTGGGTCTGTATTTGGGCTGGGTTGGGGTGGTGGCCTACCTATAGCGGCCGGTGTTATATGGTTCAGGCACTGGGCGGTGGGTTGGCACGCAGACTATTTCTCTGGGGGCCTAGGGGCACGCATTTTACGTGATAGAGACAAGGAACATGGTCGGCTTTCAGTGCCTATACAACGCTGGATGTCACGGCCTTTTTGAACATGCTATCTTTCTGAGGTCCGGCGAATAGTCCCACGTATACAGGCCCGTCTGTATAGATCCCATGACGGCGGTCTTATGAGGTGGATATGGCGATTCGTATTGCCTACCACGTATTGCCCTCTCATCAGCAATGTATGGAGTGTTACCGTGAATGAGGAAAGTCGGGGCGACTTTATACCCATATACCACCAACTAACACCTTCAAGTTATCGCCTCTTCCACGGGTTCTGTCGACCAGGAGTCGGTGACAACAGGCCAGCAAGCAACTCTTGTTGCCTTCCCTAAGTGCCTATCCTAGATTCTTCACGTCTCCCGGAGCACATCAGAGTCCCCGGGCCTGCATCTGGTTGTCAACCCGAGCCACTACACCGCAGACAAAAAAAATAAAGATAAAAAATAGGGACAAACCCCGTGATAGAAAGCCCGCCCGCCACAAACCTACAACACGAGCCTCTCGGTTCTCCAGACAATGCGCAATGTCCAGGGTCCCTTGACCTGTGTGGTGGTTGTGGAGCACTCGAGAGAAATCCTGGGGAAAACCACACCACCACCAGCGCAGAGCTCCAGCCACCCCTGATGTGTCTGTCTCTGTGCGTGGCAGTCCGAGGAAGTCCTGGCGGCGGGTTCGTTTCTCCCGTGCTCCAGTTCCGTGTAGTTTATATTTTCTCCGTCCTCTGTATATACTACACATGTAAGTGGTAGGTCGGGTAGGGTACGTATGTTCGGGCGGGCTCCTATACACCGCTCTGCACGCTGTGGAAACGACGTTTCGACTACAGTGCCATCCACACGCTCCCGCCAAATCTCCGCTGGAGAGCAGGCCTGATGGAGACTGTCCACGCCCGGAAGCCCGCGCAATATCGAGTGCCAAATCGAACCCGGCGGGGCTTGGTGCCCACTGACATCCACGAACAAACGAACAAGCAGAGCCAATATATCGAAGGTGCGGTGCATAGTAGATTCCAATATGAGTCTCAACAGACCAGAGGAGACAAGTGAAAATGGAGGTGGTCGGCCTGAAGAGAGTGCATATAGATGAGCCACATCCCGAACGCACACACTCAAACGCCCCATGTGCATAGACCAGCTTCATCAATGGAGCGAGCCTGCAGCACAGAGCACAGGCAATCTATCTCTCTGTCGAGGTGAGGAAATATAGTGTGTGTAGATTGGGGGCTTGTATAAAAGTTTTCCATGGTGGTCGCAGCTTCGTATTCTCTCTCTCTCTCTCTCTCTCATATACGTGCATTTCCAGCCACCCCACATCCCTCGTTGATATGAATCTCTGCTATATCTCGCCAGCTATGTGTGCCCTGGTGAGGAGGCCAACTCCCCCGGAGACCCATGGACCATGCCGCTCCCCCGATGTCCGCGTGGTGAAGGTGCACGAGAGGGGAGTCGAACGAGCGCGCCCCATATGCACTCCGCACACCGTAGATTGTGTCCAATCTACGCAGTGTGTGGAACGCCAAATCGAAGCACAAGCCCCGATATTAAGGACCCGAGCTAAAGCAAGCGCACGCAAAAAAAAGGACCAGATGATTGTAATATGTGTGCGGAAGTAGGGGCCGTCGTTCCACGAATATTCGTGGCTTGTGTCTGGTCTCGCTCGTCCGGAAGTTTTCGCGAGGTGGTTGGACCGTTCTTGGGGATGATCGCTGGAGTAAGGGTCTAACCCAGGACTCTTCGCTGTCGGTGTTACATGGTGCGGATATGTACGGATCACACGCATAAGTTCCATTTCTTCGGAGATAGCGTCATCGCATATGTGTCATCATTATCGTCGGAAAAAAGGCACCTTGTTTTGCTCCTGTTGTTATGCTCCGAGATTCAGGTGGGAGATCGACAGATTGTGCGGTATTAGGTAGTGCTAAGCCTGCTACGCCTGCTCATAAGAAGCTACCCAGAATGGCTCCTCGATCCAAGATACGGAAGTCAGGTAGGCTTCGATGTGTTTGGTGTCCTTATATCACAAGCCGAGTCTCGAAAAGTCTTCCGTGCTGGGGATATTCAAGTTCCTCCTGCCCACAACTTCGGAGCCCACGCGCAGCATAGATGGCTGCTCACTTGTACACTGTTCAAGATTCAGGAAGCAACCCATGAGCATACAGAAAACCCCCCTCCCCTTCTGTTTAGAAACTCCTCCGCGATGTGGAACAGCGGGACCGCATTGCCGTCCTCCCGCCACGCACCAGCCCAGTCCGCAGTCTCCAGCACTCTCAGCACTCTCAGCACTCTCAGCACAACATGCACCGCGAGGGCCACTATCCGGGCAATATAGGACGGAGGATTTCTTTGGAGTCCATGATTGCACATAACACGGTATATCTGAACTTGGAAACACCAGCACGCACAACTGGAGTGTGTGTGTTTCACAGACGGCCAAGTGGTGAGAGTGGTTGTGGACATAAAGTGCGTGTGTCATGCAATCTAAACCGTATCGCCACAGACAAAATGACTGGTCTGTCCTAGTATCGGAGCACGCAGATTTGCGTCCACTTTGGGCCGGGAGGGGGTGGTGGTGGTGGTGGTGGTGGTCAGGTCCAGGCACGGACGTCCTATGCCGTGTCTGCAGATGCAGCTTGTGGGCTGCAAGTGGGCTTTTGTGCGGTGTTGTCTGACACCGCAGGAGAAGTGGGTGTTTCATGTACAGAGTTCATGGGCGGCCACGCGGTGGCTCTTGGGGGAACGCCAGGCACACAGGGCTTGTGTGTGTTGATGTGGAAATGGGTCCAAATCGACACTCTCCTGACTGGTCGACTCCACAGCGAGTGCCCACTCCGGCGTCCATCGGAGCCAGCTCCGTGTTCTTGTGGAGAGTCAGTACGTGGCCCCAGAATGATCTCTGCTATATTGGGTAGACACCGAGGCTTGCTAACAAAAACGACATGTCAGATGGCCCCTATAGACTCTCGCCTATACCTCACTTCTGAGTTCGGGTTGTTTGATTCCCTGGGCGTGCAAGTCCCAGTGCAATCTGAACGCTGGCTCATGTTGATACGGTGGATCTACGGAGTCTTCAGTATGATGCCGTGTGCATGAGAGAAAGTCAACTCAATGCAGGATAGGGCTTCTCCAACATTGATCGGATCAAGCCTGTGTTTGTGGTTACTCTTGCTCGTTATGCGGGGAGGGAGTCCAGGTCAGTTGCTTTGAGGACGGTTCTAGTAGCTATGGAGGAGGAGAATGGCCGGCCAATGCATCACTCGTTGGAAACACTGTCAACATGATCACCCTGTGTTCTCAAGGGGGTAGTCTCCAGTCTGCAGTCTGGCCTTGTGTGTATGTCTGGCATTCTGTGGTCAGTCTAACTCTCGTCCATCTCGTCCCCCCCCCCCACCACACACACACACACACACACACGAGAAGCATAACGTACTGCAGTGTGGTTCACGCTTAGTATCGCGTACCTGCGTCCATGCAGTTCCGAGTGAGCACACACACAGTCCAGGTCCGGTGGCTTCTGCAGTAGAAGACGGCTTGCCAACGCCACTCGACTGCACTGGTCAATGCAAGGACAGTCCGCAGGCCCAGGAGTCCCGCAGTATCAGAACCCGGAACTGGCAATCCACTGCCAGACCACAAACGGGGCACTTACACTGCGTCCACATGCAGTCCTGCAGGCGTATCCCGTGTTTTCGTGGTCTCTCGCCCACTGGGTCGTGGCCTGCATTAGGTGGCTCTCAACCCAGTATTGCCAGTGCCTTGCACACCGGTTGTTCCGCTTTCCGTCTGTTTGACCGCCAGAGAGCCGGGCAGTTGGAACTGGTGGCTGCTGGATGGGGGTTTGGTTGTGTTCCTGCATTCGTTGTTGAGCGGAGGGTTATTTGAGGGGTGTCGGTGGCTTTCTGTGTGTGCTGGGCTGCAGTGTGCAACCACAGACGTGCATTCCTGGTTGTAATTCATGCAAGGTGTGCAGTTATGCATGTTCGTTTCTGAGGAAGTTGTCCAGGTCGGGCACTTTTGAGGGACCTGACCTTCCGATAGTCACAGACACAGGTAACCCCCGTGATGTTGGAAGTCAAAGGCCGTCCAGTCTTGAGCAGGAAAACAACGTGTAAACGGACATGTCGTTGCAAAGCCCTGCCAATGATCTGACAGGTGTTTGTCCAGGGGAGCCCTGCTTCCACGGGTCTTGGTTGGCCATTGCGGCATATTATTAGCGCAGAGCTATTAGATCGAAAGAACTTAAGAGTTCGGTGCTGGGTAATAGGCGATACAGGGAGGGGATCATGGGCATTTACCAGTGTCGATCAAACGAAGTTAGTCTGTTGGCCGCCTTGACGATACTTTCGAGTTGGCCATTGACAGATGCATATGTAGGTATAGGGTCAACATGGTATGGTATCGACATGTAAGAACAGGGTTTGCTACGAAGTCAAGTATCCTCTGGTGTGTTATAGCTAGACTCAACAGCAGCAGAGCCAGTGGACGGCGTGTTTGGCGGCGAGCAAAGCGCCGATGCATCAAACACCAGCAAACGCAGGGCGAAGTACGTGCATACTGACATACATGGACCTGGACGCCAACCCTAAGCATACGTGTGGATCCCCTGTCGATGGTCGCCTGCAACTAACCAACTGAATCCATACGTATACGTCCCGTACTTCCGTTCCTCTCGGAGTTATCTCCAGACCGACCTACACTGCCAACTCTGATAACATCCGTCTGCTTTGGGCCATCGGAACGGTTGTGTATAATGTGGCGACCACACATAGAACCACTACGCCACAATGCAAAATGTGAACATGCTCACTAAGCAGCAACGTAGTCGGTAGCTATATGCGATCCACTGCCGCATATAAGCCCTGTCACCGATCGCCCACACGTACGTCGTCTCAAAAGAGATCCATGAGAATGTCCCGCGCCCCCAGTCAATAACCAACAGACTAGGCCAAGTCAGTTCTAGTTCACGAGTAAACAAACGCAGAACCCCTGCTGCCGTCTTAAACAAACCCCTTCTGAAGTGCCGGGCCCGATGTGCAAAATGTTCCTTGCTCACATCGAGGAACAACAGGCCCCGATCGCTTCGGACGGAAAGGTTCCCTCTTTCGCGTGTTATGATTTGCGGGCTTTTCACTACGGGACTTAATGGCTTGTGTTAAGGATACAGACAGAGTGTTATCGTGTGTAGCAGAGGAGATAACCTCCGGTCGATCTGAGTTTCTAGAAGGGCCAATAGCCCGATCCTTGTGTGTATACTTCATCTGCTGTGTGCCGCTGTGTGAAAGGAGAAGAAGGAGGAGAAGAAGAAGAAGAGGAGACAAGTTCATCCAACTTCGCTCGTGAGGGGCCTCCAACATATATTTATGTGTCCCTCCATTACTCGCATCGTCGATGAAACGACGACCAGCGGACAACAATCATGTGTCCCTCGCACCAGAAAGCATTTTCAGGAGATGGATGAATGGGCGCAGATGTTTTGGACACGCGGCTGCTGAATGTGGTCTGCAGCGAACGAGAAACCGGGCCACAGCGTGCTGAAACACACACACACACACACATAAATCGTAGAGAGACTTTTTTTCTTACCAGAATAGGCATACATATGCAGCAGTGAGAGAGAGAAACCCCCCCCAAAAAAAAAAAAAAGAGAGAGAGACAGAGGAAGATGTTGTTGGGGTTACATTGCGGTGGTGTGTGTCCCCCCCTGGCCGTGATCGACAGAACTCCCCCGCCAATCTTTTCGCGGCCCTGCTGCAGTTCTGCCTTCTTTTTGGCCGTTCCGTCAGGGTTTGGTCAGCGAGACAGACATTGCGGATTCTGGTGAGAGGCGGGGAGGCAGAGGATAGCGATGGCTTCAAAAGCCGTCGATAGGAGAGCGCGGAGGGAGTCGGTCTCCGCAAGATTTTATATCGCCGTTGACATAGAGCACCAACCCTAGACAAACACCGTTTATTTTAGTTTTGGGGGGTTTTTTCTGCCACGGCAGAACGGCTCCCCCGCGGCCCCAACCTACGTCGCATCGACAGCTCGGGCCACCGCTGAGTTGGCCACGAGCCCAACCGGCGGGGGGTCCGTCCGCCTGTGCCGTCCGCAAGGCCACCAGCCAAAGAGACCCGCCAGAGATATCCACAGTCCGCGCCCAAAGGAGTCAAGAAGCCACAGTCATGACCATAGTAGCCGTTTGGGAGGAGAGATTGATACTGGTGGTTCTGGTGGTTGTTTGGCGGGGAGCGGCTACTTCTGGGTGCAGGCGGTATCTCCCTCGTTCGCATCTTGCTTCCTGATGCAGCAAGCCGGCACGATCAAGAGTGGTGGCGGTGTGTCTTGCGCCTCTTGATGCAGGACTACATGTGGCCATGATGAGCAGGAGAACACTGGGAGAGCATAATTGGTGTAGGTGTGGTGTTCCATCCGGCCTCCGCGTGTGTTCACTGCACTTCCTGTTTCCCTCCCTTTCCCAGGTGGCTGACGATGATCCGGGGAGGACAACCAGCAAAAAAAGAAGAAAAAAGAAAAGAAAAAAAGAAGGAAAAAAAGAATGATGGAAGAAGAAAAGAGGCAAGCAGCCGGCCAAGCCCAGGGTCTCGGAAGCTGGCCTGGCCCGAGAGCAGGCATTGAGAGATTGCGTGAGTTCGTCTGCTTGCTTGCGCCACCAACCCTGAAAGGGTGGTGTTCGTCCGCAAGTGAAGAAATGCTACGCCCTGGCTTTCGTGCTGTTCTCTCTCCAACAGGGGCCTCCCAGTGGAGATCTGGGGGAGGTTACATTTTCTCGGAGGGTGGCTTGGACCGGGGTGGAAATTGACTTTTATGAGACGTTCCTTTGGAATGAGACGGTTGTCTGTCTATTCTTGGGATCTGGAGCAGTGTGGACTGACCTTGTTTGGGCTGGATTGGGCGTGAACGTCTATGAGCAGGGTGCAAACTTGGGCTTCATCCGGTTGTTCATGTCTCCGTGTATCTGTATATCTAAGAACTCGTCCAGAGAAACATGTAAGTTCGATTCCCTGAGTTGTCCATATCTTAGGGTAAGATATCTCGTCCACGGTCACAAACCCGCATGGCGATGCATGAACAACAAACAGATGGTGGCCGCAGCCCCGGAAGCGGCGGCAGTGGAATCATCCGGCAGTCAAGGAAGCTTCTTCTTTGTGTGATTTTTGAGATGCACGGAGGCTGTCTGTTCTTTGGGTTCCCGGTTCGTTGTGTTGGAGTTGCAGGACGGCATGGCCATGGACGCAGGAACGCAGCAACAACGAGCAAGAGGAGACCGGTTCCTGGGAGACGATGAAGCAGGACGGTTGGCATGAGGTGTGTCTGCTGTTCCGTTCATTTCCTTACCTCTTTTCGGAGAGAGAGGGAGAGAGAGAGAGAGAGAGAGAAAGAGGAGGGGCGTGCAGACGTATCTCGGGACTGTGTACGAGCCGACGCGAGCGAGCGGACCAGATATCGACCTTCAACGGTGAGACTGACACACCAACAGACACCAGACCCGGGCGGATTGTGCATCTCTCTGTAACAGACATCTCACCACGCAAATCCACGGTGGGAGCCCACCCCGCAAACAAAAACCAGCAAGACACTCCCCTCCTGCATATCCACTGCTGCTTATCTTCCGCCTCCGTCTGCTGCCAACTGCACGAACCTGCATGCGGCTTCTCCACCCAGTACCACCACGGCAGAGAAAGAAAACAAAAAATAAAACGTGAGGCTTGTGTAAGTGGTTCACCGTCAGTCAGGCCGGTTTAGCTCGTACCACCGGAATTAAATGTGGTTCAGACTCCCGCGGGAACATGTCCTCGCTTTTTTTGTTTGGTTTCTGTTTTGCCACAGTCGTGGTCTCGCCCAATCTTCCCCCCTCCCGCTCGTTGTTCCCCCTTTCACGTACACTCGTTGTGTTTCCAGTTGGTTGTGTGTCTAGTACAGCAAGTGTGAGGAGTTGCAGTATCTGTAGAAGCCTGTCTCTGCTACACACTACTACAGACCGAGAGGCACGTGTAAGATAAGAGCGTGTGTCCCTTATATCACTGGCCCGACGGCGGCTAGGGGCGGGAAGTCAAACGGGCTGGTCAGACATGTGGTCAGTCTGGCCCCTCTGTGTCCATACACCTCAGTGCAGAGGTGTGTGTGTGTGTGTGTGTGTGTCTCTGTGTGTATGTGCGCTCCCAATCTTGCCGCTGCTCTGGCACTCTGCTCCACCACTCGTCCTGTGGCCGGCCAAAAACAGAAGTGCGGTGGCACACTCGAGAGGCTGGGACCTCGTCTGTCTGCATGTATGATCAACCCTCAACCAGTCTTTGCTTTGGGTCCCCATCTGCACCGGATGGACCGTGGAAGGGGGCAGGTGAACCTCAGGAAGCAGGCACCGGGCCAAACGCACATACACAAAGAAGCGTAAAATGTCCAGGCCGTGCAGGCGTGTTTGTGTGTTTGCAGTGCCTATCAGTGCCGTTTGAGGAGCGGAGTGTGCATGTACTCTGGAACACGATCGGAGGCGTTGGCCACCAAGAGGAATGGAAAGCAGATGGAGAAACAGAGTCGGGGTGGAGGGAGTGAGTGCATGAGAGTCAGCGACATGCACGGCCGATACCATGCACTTCCCTCTTCATCGTCCGCCACCTGCATCTGTAACCTGCAACACAACCCAACCTGACGCCGGAGGTTACCGAAGGAAAGCAGTGGCTGGATCGCTACGGAGAGGTTGAAGGGGGGCGTGTACATGCGATGAACCGGTTTGGAGAAGAACCCCCCATGTGCATGCTACATGAGATGAAGATTTGAAGCCTGTCGCGGGACGACCTACTGCCGGAGGGGGGGGGAAGGGGGGGAGCGAGGAGGTGGTTTTGCATGGCGATCAAGAGAGAGAGGGAGAGAGAGAGGCCGAGGGGAACCAACAACCCTCGCGTATGCGGTCCAAACTCTATATCGGCCGGGACGGAGGAGGGGAGTGTACATGGCGCTCGTGCGATCGATTAGGTTGTGCGGTGTTCCGTTGGGACAACAACAGCGTTCCTCGACGCCAGAGCACCGCGGCATGTTCAGGCATGCAACTGGCTCCTTGATCAGCGTGGATTCCGGAAGACATCCGAGAAGGCGGCCATTCGCCCGAGAGTCCAACAGAGACTGGGCTGGGGGGGTTGGGAGGGGCATGGGACGTCCTCGTTCTGTGTGGGCTCTGCGCTATGTTGCCGACTTCAGCAATGTCCTGATCTTGGGAGACACCCCGCTCGGTGGGCTTTCGTTCGTGATCGCCAGGAGGACCACATGACACAATGGAGACCAGCCGGTTGCAGGAAACTTCAGATGGAGGCCCGACAACCCTGATCAGAGCCGAGCAGTGTTCTTGTCCTTCGCTCGCATGGTTCCGGTCGGTTAAAGACTCCGAGACGCATGAGTGTTGGTGCTTCTGGGGCCTTCCAGAAGCTTTGATGGAAGGGCACTTTTGCTGTGGATCAGGACCGAGGGAAGAGCGGGCATCGTCTCATCGTTCCTTCGGTGCTGGCTGGACTGATCTGGTCTGATGGGGGCTCGCTGCTTCATCGACAGGTTTATCAACCATGGGCGAGGATGGGCCTGATATTTGGGAGCTCTAGGGTCTTGAGGAGGGGCACTTCAGGCGGGTGATTGGAGTGGCGATGTGAGAGGATACCGGTAGTGGGTGTGTTGTGTGCTGGTATCTTGACGGGGACTCCTGTGCTGTGTTGGGGTCAGGGGATGTTCAGGACAGGCTCAGAGATAAGGCGGACAGCATGTGGCGATGGTATGGCTAACGACTGTGCAGTGAAGGCAAAGTGTGAACGTGGCTCTGATGTCAGGATGCAAAGACATGGTCCCAAGATGGATGGGGGAGTCAAGATGCGTGATGGAATGATTCTGGATGCCTGATTGTATGCAGGGGTACCGGACATGGAAGTCAGGGAGGCAATGGAAACTGAGTAGACATCGTGATGTGATAGACACCGAAGTGGTGGTGAGATATCCCGGGTGCTGTATCGACATGAACGACGGAGATGTTCGCCAACGGAGGCGTAGATGACTTCACAGAATCTGTGTGTCATACAAATACCAGAAAAAGAAGATCGAGAACTACGAGGAACATCACATCTTTATATCCTCATCCGTCCTCTTCACCTGCGTCGTCACTCACCAGCTCTTTTCCTCGCCGTCCTTTACCCTTTCTCGGCTGCACGCCGCGGGGACTGGAAGAATGCCGGAGACTGGCAGAATTCACGATATCACCCGCGATGCAGCCTTTCGTTCTTTTCTCCTCTTAGTCTGTCTTCATAATCTCACTTCGTCTTTCTTTTTTTTTCCCGTTCTCGTATACAGACCCGCCCGCCGGTTCTCCCGGTGTACCCATGTTTTTTATTTTGATGTTTAGCCACGTCTTGATGGCCGAGGTGGGCTCGGTTACATGCGGTGGATGCGCCGCCTAAGGTCTGCGTGTCGCAAGCCGAATAGAGCCAGAGCCGGTGGTGGCTACAAGGCAAATAAGACCACTGCGGGAAGAGTGAGAAGACTGAAGATACGGAGGACTTGAGACATGGCACGGCTTGGGTGATGGTAGAGCATGAGCGAGGCGAACACCTTCTGCCGGTGCAAAACACAGCCGGAAGTTGGGGAAAAGGGCACGGAACAGAACAGGTGGTCAGCCGGCCGCAGACGCTGCCATCTGATGATATATCAGACGAAAGATCAGACTCCAAAATGCAACCCCTACGACACGAGCAGGACAGCCCTTGTGCGGCGGCTCAGCGCAGTGAAAGGGCCAGGATACTCAAATGGTCTTCTGTCGTGACAAGGTCGTCGAGATCCTCTCGCTCTCTCTCTTTCCCACCCTCCAATATCTCTCGAGCCAACATCACAGCACATTCCGGTTCGACGGCATGGTCCTCAATCCATATATCCGGAACACACACACACCAAGCACCGCGACGAGGCCAAAACAGGAAAAGGTCCCGCTCACGAGCGAGACTTCGTCTGCGTCTCAGCCCCCAACTTCATGTATATTAAAAACGCCCACCCACACCTACCAATCAGGCGGGTGGCATTCGCCCTTCTCTCCTTTTCCTGTGCCTCGCCGCTGTCGTAGACTCGCCGGATAATATCAGGTCTCCCCCATATGGAGGCAGAAAATAGTCAGAGAACACGTCGGAGTCGCCTCACTTCACACTCTGAATGCTCCTCGTCGTCCCGGGTATCCCATCCCAGACAGTCCATTCAACTGGAATGCTTCACGGAGGCTCTCTCGTAGGACCCGCCACGCTGAAAGAGCTGCGACGGTCACTCTGCAATAGCGAGCCCCCGCCAAGTCAACAGAGTTCCAGAATGTTTCCGATGCAGTATCAGACTGCTCTACCGCGTGGTTCTATATCCGACTACTTTATCGAAACTCGTTCGGGTGTTCGCGTTTCATTCCTCGGAGGCAGACTCCCGTCGGCGATAGGAGAAACGGTTAGGGCTGGTCTTAGGGTTGGTGTGTCTTAAGGGTTAGGGTCTGTGAGTCCCTCGTCCCAGGTATCAGCCTACAGGCACATCATCACGGTCATTGAGCATATTTGAGGAAACAAACCATGCATTATTCACTTCTAAACGAATCTATCTGGTCCGCTCAGATCAGGTCTAGGCTCTCTGTCGTATGTAATACCGGAAACGCTACCGTTGTGTCCAATGTGGCGATACCCTCATCCTCCAGCTTTCTCTCCAGAAACAAAAACTGTAATCCACCAAACTGATTTAAAAAAAAAAAGATGGCACAACCTGTTTGCACACATCTTGAAGGACCCGTAGGCCTTGAAGCCCGGAGCTCAATGAGCTTAGTTCAATCCCACCGCCTCCCGAAGAAGCAGCTTCGTGCGGAGGAGCAGCGCAGCCGCGCCGGTCTTGACCTCCAGCTTGCCGTCAACGGTGGCACACTTGCGGAAGTCCTTGTCGCCGCAGATCTCGGTGCACACGCACTTGCCGAAGGGCCGGGCGGCCGTCATCTGGCACGAGGCCGCCCAGCCGTCCTTGCCGTCGACGCCGTCGCACGAGCACGTGCCCAGCACGCCCGCGTTGGCGAGGCAGCCGGCCGGGAAGCACCAGCAGCCGTCGGGCGACTCGGCGGACTGCGAGCGCGGCGAGCAGCGCTCGACGTAGCCGCCGGGGCAGGCCTGCTCGGAGGCCGCGGCGCACTTGGCCTGCGCGAAGCCCGGGCTGGCGGCGCGGCGGTGGCGGTACAGGCTGATGCCGTCCATGCCGCCGCAGATGGGCTCGTCGGAGAGCGACGCGCCGGACGGCGACGCGCCGCAGCTGGCCGAGCAGAGCTCCGGCTGCGGCGACTTGGCCGCCTCGGAGGTGGCGCCGTCGGTGGCGTCGGCGCAGAAACAGCCGATTCCGCGCTCCAGGCCGAACAGAGGCTTGTCGCAGCACTGGCGGGCACATTCGCCCACCGTTAGGTTGCCGTGATAGACCGTGTCTGACGCGCCGGCGGGGCGGAACTTGCGCGCGGTGCAGCCGACGAACTGGTGGCCCTGCTGCAGGGCCTGGCTGGGCGCGTAGGCGCGGCCGCCGGTGTCCTTGGGACACGCCACGTTGACGGCGTGGTTCGCGCCGTACAGCTCGGCGGCCTTCTCGCCTCCGCACGTCTCGGAGGGGTTGCCGCCGCACTTGGCCGGGCACTTGTCTGCCGCCAGGGGCTTGCGCAAGTCCACCGTGATGTCGCTGCCGCAGCGGCAGGTGGTGCCGCCCGACACGGTGAAGAACTCGGAGCCGCAGCACAGGTCGGCGCACATGGTGGCCGACATGAACTCGGCGTTGTCAAACACCCGGATGCCCTCAGCATCAGGCGGGCTCAGCGCCGGCTTGTCCTTCTCCGCCGGGAAGCAGCCGAGGTAGTCCCATCCGGCCAGCTTCGCGGCCGTGTCCGGGGCTTGGATTGCGACTTCGCTGGTTGTGGTCGGGGCAGCCGATGACGTCTGCGTGGACGTCTGCGTGGACGTAGCCGTGGTTGTGGCCGTCGTCGAGCTATGCGTCCGGGTCCGGGTGATTGTCTTTTTACCGATCTCGCACACGTCGACGTTGTCGTCACCATCGCCGTTGTCGTCATCCTGGCGGCGGCGTTTCGAGCCTGCGATCGGGGCATCACAGTCGCCCTGCTTGCCAAAGTGTCCGTTGTACGCAACGCGGACTCGGTCCGGAATGGTGCCGGGGAAGGTGTCAATGATGTCCGGCTCTCCGGGGCTCAGACGCGAGGCCCAGAGGCTGTCGAGATAATACAGATGGCTTTCGGCGGTATTGTCGACGCGCTGGTAGGAGAGCTCCTGGATGACATCCTTGATGCGCTGAGACACCGGATCATCGTCCGGGTCGGCGAGCGGGTCAAACGTGAGAACACTCCGGAATCCCGGATGTCCTAGCAGATACGCCACCAGGCCCGACACGGCCGGCGTGGAAAAGCTGGTTCCGGTGAACAGGTGCTGTCGGCCGTCGACGCCCAGCGACGGCACGTCCATGGCTTGGGCAAAGATCGTGTGCTCGCCGATGGGGAATCCCGACAGCGTGTCGGTGATGAGCTGGCCGTTATGGTTGTAGCCGACCTCGGTGGTGCCATGCTAGTACCCACCGTACTGATCGGTTCCACCCACAATGATCACCTCGGGGAAGTTCTGCAGCATCGAACCGGCAATGCTGTTTCCAATCGGGTTGACAATAAGGCTCTCGTCCCAATCGTAGATGTACGTGGACACGTTCGGGTTCGGGTCCTCCTGCACATTGAACCGCGGCCCGTTGTTGCCGGCAGACATCACCACGGTCACTCCGTGGCGCCGCGCCCAGCGCATGAGGTTCGTGAACGACGCCTCGACGTTGGACCACGAGTGCGTGCCCATGTCGGTCGTCTGCCACGCCAGTGAGAGATTGATCACCGCCCGGCCCTCGAGTCCGCGCGTCTCGATCACCCGCGTAACCTTGGTCACGGCGGCGTCAAATACATCCAGATTGATGCAGTCGCTGTAGCTGTACCCGGTCACCTGGCCCTGTTGGTTGACCGTAGTGTACGTGCCGTAGGTCTTGGCCAGGAACACCTCGGCCTTCTTGGCGACTCCGAAGATTGTCCCGGCAGCGATGGCCGCCGATGCGGTTCCGTGGCCACGCGAATTGTAGCCGGCCGCATCCCAGTACCCGGCGGTAACGCGCTGGCTTTCGGGGATCTGGCGGGGGATTGTCAGCGCGTTGGGGGCGAACCACGCATATCTGTCGCGGCTGCGTTCGCCGAGGCGCATTTCGGTCTGTAGAGAGAGAACAGAAAGAAGAGTCAGTGTTAGTTCTAGTGTAGTGATATGCGTGCTAGGTATGGAGAGTGTCCACTTACACGAAATTCTGGCGTCAGTTGGAAGCCCGTGTCGATGATGAAGATTGTGACACCTTCGCCGGCCGAGCGGTGGAAATGGTATCCGTCGTACTCTGCAGCATCCATGGTCCGCTTGTGCGAGAGGAGCCGCAGATGGGTCGGAGCGCGGTTCTGGGTCGTGCGTTTTATGAGCACAGACTCCGCGTCCTCCTGGTCCGTGGACGACGCCGTGTCGTTTGCGGCACTCGTCGAGCGGCGGTGGATTTCCTCGATGATCCGGCCCAACATGCCGCGGCGGGCCGGAGGGGCGTCGTCAGGTTCGCCATCAGGTTCGCCATCAAAGTCCGGTTCCGAGTACGTCGGCATGTTCTTCAGGAGCGCCTCCTGGCGGATGCGGGTCTCGGTCGAGTTGGCCATGATGGCTTCCTCGCCGGCAATGTCGCGGCGGAACGGACTCATGGCGAGCTCCTCAAGCGTCATCTGGCGGTGCACAAAGGCCACGCGGTCAAGCCGCGAGATCTGGCGCGCAGTGGCCCACGACATCTCTGTGAAGTATGCCGGCCCAAAGCCCATGGTCGAGTTCGGGTTGAGGCCGGTGGTGATGAGCTCCGGGTCATCGCCGTCATCGCCGATGTTCATCTTGAACTTGGGCGCCTTTCCGTCCTCGTACTCCTTGGAACCTTCGCCGGAGACTCCAAACACCAGACCGCGGCCGCCGTCAATCACGTCGCGAACAGACAGAAACTCGGATAGCGTGGTCTCCGGGTTAAACTTGATGTAGTAGCGATCTTTGTCGCTCTCTTCCTTCAGCAGCTTCTCGCCCGAGATGCCCGCGAATCCGCTAAGCGCGCGCTGGAACGCCCCCGGAGCACCAATCGGTGTCTGCATTCCGAGAATCGCTCCCTCTTCCTCAGCACTCGAGTCGGCCACCATGGTGTTGCTGTTCACGCCGAGATGGTACATGATGCTATGAGCCAGAACCTGCGCAGTGTGCTTCTGGTCAGCCGGGTCTTCGATGTCTCCGAGACGGCCAGCAACAGTCATCATCCAGCTGTGGCGGTTGGTGGCTTCACGCACGGCTTCGGCCGGGCTGCCCAGCAAGTCATCAATAATCCCGGCAAACTTGTCGATGGGGTCGCCGATTCTAATGAGGTCTAGTACCTTGTCGGAAATGGCCTGAATGATCTGGTCCTCAACCTGCAGCGTCTGCACGATCTGTGAGGCCGACATGTTCTTGAAGTTGATCTTCGACAGTCTTTGGATTCCGCCCACCGTGTCCTTGAGAGACTTGACCATGCGGATGGCTCCGACAACAAACTGAACGAACCGCTTCTGCACACGGCCGCCTTCGGCCCGGATGGTGAGCATCGTCCGCTGTTCGTCGCGCTTTGCCTTGTCGAATCGGCCTCCGGGTCCGGCCTGCTCAAGAACCGACAGCGAGAACTGGAACGCCTCGCCGGAGATGTCATCCATCTTTTCACTCAGCTGCTCGAGAACAGCCTTTTGGTTCTCGCGGAACTCCTTGACGGTTGCCTGCAGGTCCTCGGCACTCTTGGCGTTTCCAAGATCGTACTTCTTGACCGGGATCGGGGAGATCTTCACCCGCGCGTTGCCGATCTTTTCGCTGTACTCCTTGTCGACCTGGTCGCCAAAGTTCAGGCACTCATGGCCACAGCAGAGCTGGTGGAATTCCAGCCGGCACGTGCGGCCGTACGGAGTGATGAAGCCCCACGGCTTGGACTTGGGACCAACGGGGAACAGCTCGATACCATCGACAGTGATAACCAGACGAGGGGTCCAGAGGGCAACCTTCATGTTCTCGGAGAAGGCTTCAGGAGTCTGAGTCGGCTTACCGACTGAGGTGGTCTTCGAGGGCTGAACATCCATGAATCTGTCTTCACCCATGCTGATCGGGGTTCCAGGCTCGTCTTCGGGGTCAGCGGTCTCACTGGGGAACACGGAGATCGTGGTTGTCGCTGTGACTATGACAGTGCTCTTGGCGGGCTTGAACTTCGTGATCGTGACCAGGTCTATCACCGTCGATAGAATGGTGACTTCGCTTTCGCTTGGTGTAGCTCCTGTTTTGGTCGCTTCGGGCTCGGTCGAGTTTGTGGACGTGGACATGCTGACAGTCTCCGAAGGTACCACGATCTCACTGGTCAGTGCCTGCGTGGCAGTCTCAGTGTTCTTGCTCGATGCAGTCAAAGTCGGTTCAACAGTGGTCTGAAGGACACTGGTTGGATCCTGAGTGGCAGACTGGGTCGCAGGCTCGGTGCTATTTCCAGTGGTGACCGATTCCAGTGACGAAGTCGCCAGAACGGCACTTGTCGCGTCCGGAGTGGAAGTCTCCGTGCCGTTTCCAGAAGCGATCGATGTGGGAACCGACGTCATCAGGGTAGCAGTTGTCAGCTCCTGTGTAGGAGACGCTGTGACATTGCCCGGCATGACTGAAGTCAACACCGAAGTGGGGAGAATACCACTTGTCAGATCCTGAGTAGGAGACTCGGTGCTGTTGCCCGGAGCCACCGATGTCGAGGTAACCGGGAGAGTGGTGTTGCCATGGGCAGTCTCCGAGGCAGTGGCACTCAGGGAAGTCATCGGCTGTGTTTCGGGGATAGACGTTGAAGTCACAGGGACTGACGAGTTTCCCCGGAGTGTCTCTGAGGCAGTCGCGTTGATCGAGGTCTGCATCGGAGTCGACACGGAAGTATGGGTCGCCACCACGGTTGAGTTACTGGAGATAGTCTCAGAGACAGAAGCCACGATCGAAGTCGGGAGAGGTCCGGGAGTGGGGCCTCCCGTGGCGGTCACGTTGCCGGAAGGCAAATGCATCGTGGGCTCGGAAGTGAAGCTCATCACCGTAGTCGAGTTACCAATAACTGTATCAGAAGCAGTTGTCATGACCGAAGTCGGCAGAGGGGCTTCAGTGGTCATGTTTCCCGAGGGCAAAAGCATAGTAGTCTCGGACGTAAAGCTCATCACCGTAGTCGAGTTACCAGCAACCATATCAGAAGCAGTTGTCATGGCCGAAGTCGGCAGAGGGGCTTCAGTGGTAGTCATGTTGCCCGAGGGCAGAAGCATGGTAGTCTCGGACGTAAAGCTTAGAGTAGCAGTCGAGTTCCCGGGAAACTGGTCGGAAGCCGTCGCCGTAGCCGAGGTCGGAAGCGGGCCAGGAGTAATAGTGCCGGTGACAGTCATGTTTCCCGAGGGGACATGCATGGTAGACTCGGAAGTGAAGCTCATCACCGTAGTCGAGTTACGAGCAACCATATCAGAAGTAGTTGTTAGGGCCGAAGTCGGCAGAGGGGCTTCAGTGGTTGTCATGTTACCCGAGGGCAGAAGCATGGTAGTCTCGGACGTAAAGCTTAGAGTAGCAGTCGAGTTTCCGGGAAACTGGTCGGAATTCGTCGCCGTAGCCGAGGTCGGAAGCGGGCCAGGAGTAACAGTGCCGGTGACAGTCATGTTTCCCGAAGGGACATGCATGGTGGACTCAGTAGCGAAGCTCACCGTGGTCGAGTTACCAGAGAAGCTACCTGAAACGGTTGTCGTGGCCGAAGTCGGTAGAGGGGCTTCAGTGGTAGTCATGTTGCCCGAGGGCAGAAGCATGGTAGTCTCGGGCGTAAAGCTCAGAGTAGCAGTCGAGTTCCCGGGGAACTGGTCGGAAGCCGTCGCCGTAGCCGAGGTCGGAAGCGGGCCAGGAGTAACAGTGCCGGTGGCAGTCATGTTGCCCGAGGGCATAAGCATGGTAGTCTCAGACGTAAAGCTCAGAGTAGCAGTCGAGTTCCCGGGAAACTGGTCGGAAGCGGTCGCCGTAGCCGAGGTCGGAAGCGGGCCAGGAGTAACAGTGCCGGTGACAGTCATGTTTCCCGAAGGGACATGCATGGTAGACTCGGTAGCGAAGCTCACCGTGGTCGAGTTACCAGAGAAGCTACCTGGAACGGTTGTCGTGGCCGAGGTCGGAACAGGCGCAGGCGTGAAGCTACCGATGGCCGTTGTGTTGCTGGGAAGAACACCCGAAGGCAGGGCCGTTGTGGGCACAGACGTAAAGCTGACGGCCACAGTCGAGTTACCGGGGAAGTTATCGGATGTGGTGACAGGCGCGGTGGCAACCGGACCAGAGGTAAAACCGCCAGCAGTGGTTGTGTTGCCATGAATAACATCCGAAGGCAAATTGGCAGTGGGGACCGAAGTGAAGCTTGCAATAGCTGTTGAGTTACCACTGAAAGTGTCCGAAGTAGTGATCGGAGCCGACGTCGGGATAGATGTGGGGCTCACAGCCACAGTTGAGTTAACCGGGAAGTTATCGGAAGTCGTGATCACCGCCGATGTGGCAGCCGGGACAGAGGTCAAGCCGGTCGTGGTCGTATTTCCCTGAAGACCACTCGAAGACGACTGCACGGAAGTGAAGGTCACAATAACAGTCGAGGTTGCATTCAGGAGCCCTGTTTCCACCGCCGTAGATGTAACAGTCGAGTTTCCGGAAACCGTAGAACCCTCCAGTGTGGTCGTGGGTGTAGGAATGGAAAACTCGGTGGGCGACGTGGTGTTCAGAGCAATGCTGCTTTCCGTTGAAGTAGGTCTGATGATGACTACAGGGGAGGCAGTCGTGGTCGAGTCATGAGCAGATGTGGTACCATTGGAAAAGACGCCAGACTCAGTCGAGACAGTCGAAGGTCCGGGAAAGCCACTCGAAGGGCCCGGAGTTGTCGGAGTCACAGGAAACTCAGTAGACACCATCGAAGGCTCCAGTCCGGTATCAGTGGACGTGGAGCTCACATTCGCAGGGAGGGACGTCGAGTACGGGACTGACGACCAGGGCATGCTGCTGCTTCTGGTCGAGCCCGGAGCAGTCGTCGAAGAATTGGCCATGGCAGTCGACGCAGTAGACTCAACGTACGACCGCGAGGTCGGGGTGTACTGGGACGTCTCGGGAACCGACGAGTTGATCCAGGTCGCCGACACAGAGGTCGGAGCCAAACTCGTTTGCACCGAGGACTCAAAGGAAGTCGCCGTGGGCAGAGCCGACACACTAGTCGAGCTCATCTGGATCTCCGAGGCCGATGACATGACAAAGGACCGCGAGGTCGGCGTGTACTGCGACGTCTTGGGCACCGACGAGTCGATCCACGTGGTGGTCTCGGATGTCGTGGTCGAGCGGGGCAGGTCACTGGTCAACAGAGTGCCAGATGCCGGCGACGATTCGATCGACGATTCGCCGAGTGACGTAGCGGAAGTCGAGGTGTGCTCAACCACGGTCGTATTCATCGAGATAGCAGTCGACGTGACGTTTCCCATTGACGACGAGCCAGTGCCAAACGCCGAAGTGGACGTCGTGCCAAGCTCGGGAAGCTGGGTAATTGTAACCGTGATAGTGACCACCGGGGTGATAGTAGACACCGCTCTAGTGGGCTCCGAAGTCTTCTCCGGAAACGCGGTGACAGTAACGGTAACCGTATCAAAGCGGGTCTGCGTGACTGCAGTATCGCACTGCTGGATAACGTGTGTATGCGTCTCGGTGGTGTACGACGTGTACTTCGCCGCCGACGTGATCGAGCACCCCTCGCAGATCTCTACGCCAACATTTGCAATCACCGATTCCGCAACGATAACCACATCTGAGCACGTCGTCGCGGAAGGGTCCGCGAGGGTGGTCGTTCCGAACGCGCGGCTGGTTTCCGTAGCCAAGATGCCCATGGTCTTGGCGGCCGGGACCACCGAACCGCTGCCGTCCGCATTGCCGAAAACCAGGCTCCCGAGAACCGACGTCTTCTGGTCAATGGCGCCAGCGGAGGCCGAGCCGGTGGTCATCGACCGAGTAACCGTGGAGCAGTTTGCCAGAATCGTTTCGTATTCCATCACCGTGGTGGTGGTGGCCGTTGGCACAGCATCAATGCTGGCGATAGCAATATCGTGGAGGCATTCCCCACATACAAGAACCTTGACATGCTCCCGGACTTCCAGCGAGCATTCTTCGATGGCCTCGAGGCCAGAACCGATATCAATAGATAACACCCGCTTCGAAAGAGAGTTGGAGGCTAGCAGACAAGAGGAATCGGGTTAGTAGTGATTCAGGCAATATTCATAGTAGCCTTAGCTAATGATATTCTATCCTGGTCAAGGACAACTCACATTGATCTCCTACAGCCCCAAGAGAGGCAAATAGGAGACAAAGGCCTAAAAAGGCAGGATAAAGGAGCCCAAGTCGACGCATGATATCAACAAGGGCAAGGACACAATGGTCCTTTGAACAAGGGAATTCCTAAGAACTAGAGAATAGGGGTAGCTTCTAGAGCAATCAGATCGTGATTAGTAGATGCTTTATCATTATACAAAGCAGGGATATAAAGAGACAAACCTTCACAATTAAGAAGAGGAAATGAGGAGTACGATAATCGAGGTGTTCAATGAACAAGGCAAGTATCGTGAAAGAAGAAGAGTGTAAACGAAAGAGAGTGGGATATGAAAGGAGGGAAAAGAGAAAATAGAAGAGGAAGTTTTCGAAACGTGCGAGGGGAGGATGCCTTTTATATGTTTTGGGATTTAGTGTGTTGATATGCGAATTCTAGATTATTGATATACGGTGAGTTGTGAATATTGTTGCTTAGGTACCTGATTATCTGTTATTGCGGGAGAGAAGTGTGTAAATCTCTTACCTAGGTACTTAAAGGGGTTTATTTCAGAAGGGGCTTTTCTTTGAGTCATGGCACATGTAAACATATACCTGAGATATCTATTTATCGTACATAGATATATTTAGCTCTAGCCATATCTCTGTCAATATCAGAATGTTAGGGGTCATGTAGCTGATATCTGCATAGCAGGTCATGCTTTCATTGAGGTCATAGGACGTATCTAGAGACTTCGATACTGGTCAAACGTGAAAATGTCTAGCCCATACCTTAGGAGAGCCGGCAGGTATATAAAGTCCAGATCTAGGAGGTATCCCATCACAGACACCATAGGAAACTCGGTAGTATCATCAATAGTCATCTTCAATATAATGCAAAGGCTAACCCATATAACAACAGCAGTACTCACAAATCAATCGTCCAACACAAAGCAGCAAAGCAACAAGGTCATTCTGAGCTATATGATCATGATCATGACGGTAACAAGTCCCAAAAAAACAGATATTCCAATGATTTCCTCCTAAAGGTGTGATAGATGGCTAAGAGAGAAGCACTAACACTCATTCTCTTGGTTGTTTCCAGGGGGTCCCTTATTACTTACTCCGGCTTCTGGCCGTAGACGACATAGCTATACAACGAGAAATGAAATGGAACCAGTCAGATACTAGAGAACGACGCATGGTTTATGGGGGGGGTGGAGAGGGAAGAAAGCAACTTACATGGGGAAGTAGGCGTGGATCTTGCGGTCCTTCCACTCCTTGCGGACGTCAACCAGGAACAGCTCAAGCTCGTCGGGGGTCCACTTGAGCACACGGGTGAAGATGGCCACGCTGAGACCGGAGATACCGCCGCAGATGTTGTGGTAGGTCCAGGTGCCTAGACGGGAGGTCAGGATTAGCAGGGGACGAGGACACAAAGCCTGAAGACCACCGAAAGATAAAAGGAGAGAGAGAGAGAGAAGGGGGAGAGGGAAACCTACCGAGCTCCTTGAACTTGGGGTCCTTGGGCCATGCGTTATGCGGCCACTTGTACTTGACAACAGTGACGTTCTGGAAGCCGGCAGCCTCGAGGTGCGTCTTGGCCTCGAAGACACTATCCAGGCCGCGGCCGAGGGCCTTGGTGCCGTCGAGGCACAGATCGGCCCACTTCTTCAGGTTCGAGTCGGCGGGCAGGGTGTTGTCGTCGCTAAACAGCGGGAAGGCGATGTCGGACAGCTCGATCCAGCCGCCCGGGTTGAGGAACTCGAAGGCCTGCTCGGTGAACCTGGGCCAGTTGGCGAACGAGCCGGTCATCATGCGGCTGTAGATAAAGTCGAACTTGGACGAGAAGGTCCACGTCTCCTCCATGTCGTCGACGAAGAAGGACAGGTTGGGCGCCACGCTGGAAAGGGTTTCAGTATGCGGTTGCAGAGAGAGAGAGGAGATGTGAGAAAGAAGCACTTACTAGTTGGGCTGGATGGGGCTCAGATCCACACCGACAACCTTGAATGAAAAAGTTGTTAGAGATACAGGGGGCTCAACTACCCAAGAGGCACTGTAGCGCGAGTCAAGCCGGTGAATCACCGGTATGGTGACCGCTGCCCTCCTCAAAACAGTAAGGGTGCAAAGCCTACCTCAGTCTCGGGGTGGTCATCAGCTATATATCAAGAACAAACAGTTAGAATACCCACACCATACAGCACAATAGACCAAAATGATTCAGAAACTCACCAAAGTCCTGGGCCCAGATACCGGTTCCGGTGCCGACATCCAGAACCCGGCCCAGCGGCTTGTCCTTGCCGGCAGGGCAAAGGTACAGTTTTCCGCCGAAAGTCAGGTTGAACAGATGGTGCTGGAGATCTAGACGCTCCTTCTCGGCCTATTACCACAAAATTCAAAAAAAAAAAAAAGCAGCTGCAGTCAGTATCCAAGAATATTCATAGATATTCAAAAAGGTCTTGAGTGCGTGGATAATGTATCATACATCATCGTTGGGCAGGACGTAGTCTTGAGGATAGAAAAGTTAGTTTACGTTCAGCCACATGAGAGTTCTCTCGATTCCAGAAAAGCCGGGAAACTCACTGCCGTCCTTGTAGGCGTGGTAAGTACGACCGTTCTCCTGGCGGTACTTCAAGATGCTCGAGGACATCGAGGTGGTGGTGCTGGCGAGCGACTGGAAGTAGGGTTAGGGTTAGCATGTGGCCACAGCAAACGGCACAATTGGTGACACGGGGAATCAATTCATACCTCATTGTATGCCGAGTCATCATCGGGGATGTCGTTCTAGAGGGTGAGATTGGAGGTGTCAGCATTGGCGGGGTCCACGCGACTGAAGAATAGAAGACGAAAAAAGAATCACATGGTGCACCGTGAGTGCTCCAATTGACGTCCACACCAGTTGGTGATTAACCATCTATGGCCGACAGCGACGGTCACACATCAGTAGAAAATCGATGGGGAGTCCTTACATCGGCAACGATCTCGTCGCCGGGCGCGTCAGCCACAATAGGAGCGGTGGTGGGCTCAGCGGCAGACATTGTGGAGGAAGAGGAAGAGGCGAACGGCTAGAGGATCGGTGATAGATGGGACAAAGAAAAAAGAATAAAATACTATATAAAAAGAGATAAGAAGAAGGGGATGGTATCTATAGCTTGATGACTATATCTAGAGGAGAAGAGAAGCTATAAGACGAAGACTAGAAGGGAGAGAAAGAAAAGGAAAAGAGAGAAGATGAGAATCAGATGCTGAAGAGGGGGGAAGGAAGAGCATAAGTTAAATCAACAACACCAACCAACACACCAGACGAAACGGACAAGGTTGGAGTGGGAGGGGCGGGAACAGGCAGAGAGACTTGGATGGGTTATAAGAGTTAGGGGGGAGCGAGGACGAGAATGCTACTATACGTACCACGATGCCACGGAACCGGAGGGAGTCCAGAACTAAGGTTTGAGGTGCATGTGCAGGATTGAGGAGGGGGGGGAAGGAGAAGGCAGGAAGAAGAAGCCGAAGAAAACAGGAAGAAGAGGGACGCCACGAACGAGAAGAGGGGAGACGGGACAGGGGGGGAGGGGAGGGGATATCAAGGACAAGGGAACATCATGATGGAGGAATCATTCAACGTGAGTGCCAACAAGAAACCGACATATCACACGCTGGATATGCGCATGTATTCGAGGGCCAACTTGGCCTTTGACTAAGACGAATCTGGGCCGAAGCGAGAAGTAGTGGAAGAGAGAGTGTGAGAGGGAGACAGAGGGAAACAGAGGGAAACAGAGAGGGGCTAGCCACATACATACACTCCACCCACCGAGAGCCACTTAGTGATGTTGCACAGCACGAAGGACAGACAGGGTGTGCATGTGTGGGTGGGTGGGACTCTTTTACGTGATACCGTGCATACACATAACGAAACACCGCCAGCACTTACTTACCGGAGTGATTGTGTGCCCACGGTCGAACAGGAGATCGACCGAGATACAACACCCAGAGAGAGAGAGAGAGAGAGAGAAAAGGAGACGGGGAGGGAAGGGCATAAGGGGGTCGCAGAGGGAAGCAGACAACGATAAGCAAGTGAGCGGCGGTTAACTGGCGATAGGATAGCTCGAGACGGGCCCTCCTCACCTGGAGAGATTCGGCTCTAGGGACCCTATCTTTGAAGCTGTGGTCCGTGGTTTAGTTGGTTGAAGACTGAAGGACGGGTGCAATCAACTAGCAAGCGAACGCTAGATTGATTCAGGATAATTTGGCCAAACTGTGCGTGGGTGTGTGTGCACATAATGAGTCCACACACTGAAGATATATGGCGATGGTTGAGACATATCTGTACAGTGGGCGAGAAGTACCCCGCCATAGAAAGCTGACGGGCCAGGTACAGCCAGTAGCCAAAAAGTTAAAAATTAATAGATAAAAAAACCCCCCCAAGAAAAGGCAGTGAGGGGTTCAGCAGCTTCTCCATTACGAAGCTTTATCGCCAAATCTAGAAACTGGCCGGCGACTACAGGCCGGTGTATGGATTCCTTTGGCCCATACCCCCACTCCCCACCAACTACACATTTTCGATTTCTTTCTTTCTTTTTGAAAGCTTCAAAGTCTAGAAACGAAATTCGGCCAGAGACATGCAGAAGCTAGCTCTGCAATCCAGGAACTGGCTTCATCCACTTTTTCAGGTTGATTGGCGTTGCTTGATGCTTTTATACACCACAGTTCCCGCCGGTGCGAAAGATGCTGACGCGGAGTTATAACGAGCCCCCCGAGACGAGCCCCCCTCCCGAACGGATTGATACAACCGGTCGCACCCTTTTCTGTCTGTGAGAGAGTACCTCGTCCATGAAAAAACATCTTCGGTCGATCTCTCATCCTCCGCTTCTCGGCAACAAGAGTTGGGAGAGACACACACAGACGGAGTAAAAGGGACATGGATAGGGACGAGCAACACCACAAAGCATACTATCCGCCACGTATATGGCAGGCCACTCTTTTGTTTTTATTTATTTCCCTCTAGAAGTGAGTGCCCTCCATCTCCTCTCCCCCCGGATGCACGTCTCCCACATCCGGTGCTGCTGCAATTGCAAGTGGGCTGCGTGGCGACTGGTCTTCGCTGCTTCTGGCAACTCGTGGTGACACTCTCGTCTGGTGGTGTTGCACTGTGGACGGCGACCTGTGTGTAAGTATATATTGGGTATATGCACGTTGCAATAAAGAGAGGAAAATGTGATGTGTAAGTTTTTTGTGGCCTCGCTTCTGGTCGTCTCTGGGCACTTTGGTTCGTGTGCGTGCACTAGTAGCCGAAGAAGAGGGGAAGACGGCGAGGCGAGGAGGCATTTTGTGTCGTGAGGGGTGGAGGGGAGAGAGAAGAGAACAAGATATCTATTTGCTCTTTATCTCGTCCCGTTTGTCGTCTCTGTTCACCCACTTGTCTCTCGGGTAGTGATTCGTTTGCTCTCTCCGTGGCGGCAGCTGCGGCTACCCGGCAGATGTTCACGTGGGTGATATTCCTGTCAGTCGTTTGCACTTCACACTTGACACTCTTCGCCACTCCACGCACTCTTGTCCTGTATGTGTCTCCCCGTTTGCTCTAAATACTGCCCCGGTCCTTGTCCATCCTCACAGACACACGTCGGTTCCCGTGCCGAGAGACGGACCGCTGCCGTGGTATGGGAAAGGGGGCAGTGGCGGAGGGGGCCGGCCTGGGCTCCAGGGTGGTGCTTATCAGGACGTGAGGGGTAAGAGAAGCCACGGAGAGGGCTGGCTTTGCAAGATAGAAGGAGACAAGATAGGAGGAAACGTGAGCTCTTGAGGTGGTACAAGGCCTGTCAATGGGTGAAGTTGGCTCCAACTTGTTCATGTAGTAGTATATAACATGGTCACAACTCTCAATTCATACTGCCGTTCAACTCTGGTGAGGATGACGACAATGGCGCGGCCCCTGAGGTCGATCTAGACACCTGCACGGGTCTGGCTTTCCAGGGCACATCGCCACTAAAACCACCTAAAACTCCGCCTAAAATTCCGCCTGTATTTCCCCTCTCCACGAAACAGAGGCCAGGCCGTGAAATTCCCCAGGTACTACTAAGCATAAGCAAGCGCGGTCAAATTAATATTAGTATCTTTAGTATATGGGACCCTAAGGATAGATTAAGTTCCCCATATAAGAAAAGAAAAAGAAAACAAAATGCATAGATGGTGAAGGAGCGGTGGTGGTTGTTGGTCGCTCTTTCCCTCGCTGTCTCCGGGTGTTCCCGTCCCCTCCTTCCGATCCCGGGCTCCGAAATCTTCACGGGCCGTGACGAATCAACCGCACTCCATGAAGAAAAAAGCATTAAACCCGACGCAGGAGAAGACAGCCGATCGAACGGACAAGCAGCAAACACCCTTCTTTTCTGGTGCCTTTTTTAGTGTTCTCCTGACTCGGTGTTGTCGCAGTCCGCATTCCAGGCCTTATTCCCGGCCGGGCGAAACCACCGAGTGTGTGTGTGTGTGTGTGTCTGCCAGAGCTGGCTTGAAGAATTGTCCGAGCCATTTAAAGTCCAAGGGCGCCTTTTACTGTCCAGTAGGACGTTTAAGATATCACACGGATGGCACACACACACACTCGTGTCTAGACTTTTCGGCGGCCTAACCCGAAATCTACGAGCCGAAGAACTCCAACTCTTGGTCCGTCCATCCCCCCCTCTCCCCTCTCCGCTCGTTATCTTTCTCCAGGGTGTAGATTTTGTTTGGCTGTTTCTCCACTCCACCAGAGTGATGGATGTGCGCCCATTTTCCCCTCTCCCGTTTCCTTTCTGAAAAGGCTCACAGATCGAGTGATGAAGAATCCTGCCTTGTTTCGGCGTAGCATGTCCGTCAACGTCGCATTCTCCAGACGGCATGAGTGTGTGCATCTTTGCATTGCAGACACAACGTATGGTGAACACCCTACGCTGCTGACGGCCGTACAGACGTCGACGGTAAGGTACTTTCTGGAGGCTAGCAACCCTGGACCAAGAAATGCGTGCTGTCCACCAATGGAGTGAGTCCTCCTCTGCTTCGGTGTCGTGATAAGCCCAGGTTACTGGGGTTGTTAGTGACTAATTGCCGACAACTGCTGCTGATCTTGGCAAACCCTCCGAACTAGACCGAATAGAGCAGATGTGAAGATGTCAGCTTCAGACGAGCAAGCCACTGCCGTGATAGACTGCCTTGATGGACGCTGAACCGAGAGACATGTGAGGCACAGAGGCAAATGACAGGCGGGTCGGCAGACAAAGCAGAGAGGTAGAGAGGATCAGCGTCTGCAAATTCCCACCTGTCAGCTCCATGTCTGGCTCTCCCGGCTCCCAGGGCTTGGGAGAGAGGGACTTACACTAGAGACGCCGTGGCCGTCGCTTCGTGTCTCTCTATCCACCCAGATATGCATATGCTTGGAAGTGGTTCTGCCACTCCCCAAAATACCAGGCGATGGAGACATGGAGTCTGTAATGAACCCAAAAGGCCCCAAGACTCCAGATGTAACCTGGTTGTCCATGCAGTTTGTTCTCACCCCTCGGCTCCCAACAGGATATAGCATGAAGAAAGCAGGCATGTTCTTACTGTACACAATACAAGATAGGGGAGACACTGTGATGTGTCACTTTAGACATCCCGTACAGCGAAGAACAGAGTGAGACACAACACTCAGCTGCACTCACTCTGTAAAGACAAGAAAAAAAGTATGTGGAGACGACAAGAGACCCAGCCTATAACAGGCCCATGAACTCCCATTATCACCAACTTATTCCCTCCCCCTCTCTGCTTTCTGAACAGCAACAACCACCTGGGACCATGTCAAAATGAAGACTGCGCCATCCGCGTTCTCGAGTCCAAGGGTCAAATGCTCTGGGCAGTCAAGGAGGTGCAAGCTACGGAGGAAATCGCCCGTATTGATCACCAACTCGTCGACTCGGGCCGTGCTCGCCTGTCTCCCACTCCGTTCCTGTTCTTTGACGGGATGTCTCATAGAAAGTCCAATGTCACAAACTCCCTTTGCTAACGGAACCGACAGCCAGGACTACTCCGTGTACAGCGCTGGTGCTGACTGTGCGTGCCGCCCGCCCACTAAATTCTTCACACCCTGGTCTTTCTATCTCCAAGGAACCGCCCACGAGGCCCCCGTCCTGGAACAAAGATGTTCGACCTTGTCCCATCCAAGCAGCTGGGAACGAGTGAGTGTGTGTTGGGTGCTGGTGTTGTTGCACACGTTTTCATCCTCTCTCTTCAGCTAGACAGACAAGCTGTGTTCCTCTTACTGATAGGAACTCTGCCCGCCATCATCGTGCCGGCTTTCGTCTTCCCTCTGTTCCATATCTCTCTCTTTATCGAATAAGACGACATACACCCACCCCCTGGTAGTACACCATCATAGCAACGACGTGTATGCTAGACTTTGATGTAGGTGGCCGCCGTCTGATCTTCTTCCCGTCTAGCCCTTCACTCCTCTGTTCCACGTATCCCAGCCCTCTGCCCCCTTTCTTTTTCTCTCTCAGACTTCTTGATATGTAATGTAATGCAAGCCTCGTCTCCCAGTTATCTCGACGAAGGGGACCCTGTCCAGGCCGTCCCCATTTTTCGGGACGATTAACTCCTCTAAGCCAAAGTATCCGTCCGTCTGTACGACCCAGGAAGCGGCTATAAACACACAAACATGCTCGTCGATGCCTGATATGTCCGTCAGGGACGTCAATCCCCTCGAATGCGGGAGGCGGAGAGAGAGACACCTCCAAACTATCCAGGTCCTTGTTTTCTGTACTCTATTATAAATTCCGCTTCCCGTCTGTCTATCTACCCCCGGGCCGTTTCGGCCTAGTGAACCTCTCTTTCGTCCTGCCTGGGTCATCCCCCCCACACACAACCTTGTTATATCTCTGTCTCCGTCCCCTACCCTGACCCTCTGGTCTCGTTTTCTTCTTCTTCTCCCGCTCTTCTCCTTCTTTTCCCTTCCCTTCTTCCTTCCATGGGCCCGTCTCTCCCTCTCCGTGCCATTGCACGAGCAGAGCTGAGTATAATCCAATCTTCGTCCGGCAAACCTCTCCTGCCACACTCCCTCAACTTCCCCCTCTACCACCACACCCTTGTCTTTCCCTCTCTCTCTCTCTGTTTAGATTCTGTTGCTGCACAGCTCCACACTATGTCCTCCCTCACAGCCTCCGGCCTCGGCCGCTCGCTCCTCGACCCCGCGAAGCTCCCGGTGGTCCTCGGCGTCGTCGTCTCACTGCTCGTCTCCAAGTCGCTCTTCTCGACGCTGCGCCAGTGGCTCCGCCTGCGCCACATCAAGGGCCCGCCCGGCACGGGCTTCCACAAGATGTGGCAGATCAAGAAGGTCACCGGCGGCCGCACCCACCTGGACCTGTACGAGGTGTGCCAGGAGTACGGCTCGATTGCGCGCGTCGGGCCGAACGACCTGGTCACCACCGAGCCCGAGCTCGTCCGCCGCATGCAGGGCGTGCGCTCGCCGTACAAGCGCGCCTGGTGGTACTACTCCATGCGCTTTGACGTCACCCGGGATAACCTGCTGTCGATGCTGGATAACGGCGAGCACCACAAGCTGCGCGCCAAGATGGCTCTGGGGGTATGTTCTGTTCTGTTCCTGACATTTCCAGACCCCCTTTCTCTTCTGCTGTAACTCCGGCTTCTTCTTTGAACACGCGTACCAAGCCCCGTGAGACATGGAATGGCCACTCCCGTCTCTCCACCACTGACACACACCCACACCCGCAGTACTCCGGCAAAGAAGTCGACGGCCTCGAGCACAAGGTCGACGCCAACGTGCGCCGGCTACTTGCCCTGATTGACTCGTACATTGCGCGCGACGCCGCCTTCGACTTCGGCCGCAAGGCCCAGTTCTTCACGCTTGACACCATCTCCGACATCGCCTTCGGCACGCCGTTCGGCTTCCTGCCCGCCGACGACGACATGTTCAGCTACTGCTCGACCTTCGAGAAGACCATGCCCAACATCATCTTCACCACCATCTACCCGTCCATCGTCAAGCTGATGCAGATGCCGATGATGCAGGCTGTCGTGCCGTCCGAGAAGGACGTGCTGGGCTTTGGACGCATCATGGGGTATGTTAGAAGCTTATAGGCTTTTAGCCCCTCTCAGCATCCCCAGTCTTGCCGATCTCCGACCTGTGTTGATCACTGATTCTCCTCCATAGTATCGCCCGTGATGTCTGTGAACAGCGGTACGCCCCGGACGCTAAGCCGCAGAAGGACATGCTCGGATCGTTCATCGCCCACGGCCTCTCCCACGAGGAAGCCAAGTCCGAGACCATTCTGCAGATGTTCGTCTCCCACCCACCCACCCACCCACACACACACACATGCATAATGCAGGATGTCCCTGTACTAAGATAACGCCCACAGCGTCGCCGGCTCCGACACTACCGCCACCGCCGTCCGCGCCGCCGTCCTCTTCCTCGCGACCTCCCCCCGCGTCCTCGCCAAGCTTCGCGCCGAAGTCTCCACCGTCGCGCCCGCCACATCCCCCACCTCGGTGGTCACACTCGCCCAGACCCGCGCCATGTCGTACCTGACCGCCGTGGTCCGCGAGACCCTGCGCCTGCACCCGCCCGTCGTCAGCCTGCAGCCCAAGGAGGTCCCCGCCGGCGGCGACACCTTCAACGGCGTGCACCTGCCCGCGGGCGCCACCGTCGGCGTGTGCTACTGGGGCATGATGCGCCGCCGCGACATCTTCGGCGACAACGCCGACCTGTTCTACCCCGAGCGCTGGCTCGACGCTGACCCGGACACCCTGCGCCAGATGGAGAACACCGTCGACCTCGTCTTCGCCTCCGGCCGCTGGCAGTGTCTCGGCAAGACGATCGCCCTGATGGAGCTCAACAAGGTTATCGTAGAGATCTTCCGCAACTTTGATATGAGCGTTGTGGATCCTGTCACCCCGTGGGAGTCGATCAATGCTGGGGTTTTCATTCAGCGCAACTTCTGGATTCGCGCGTTCAAGGCGTGAGTCAGCTGGTTTGTCATGTTCCATTGTGGTGGCTCCTGGGTCCTTATGCTTCTTGTCGTTCTCTCGTCTTTTGATTTCAGCTAAGCACGCTTCTTCGTTTTGCCTCTTTTCGTTTCATTATATCTCTGTTCTTCTGGGCAGGTTCTTCTTCCGATTTTGTTTATCTCCGATCTTGTGTTTAAAAATGTCGTCATATCGTGAGAATTGTCGCATCCGTGTGGCTCACCCCGTGCATTGGTGATCTTGATTCTTGTCGTCGGCATGCTATTGATTGATGTCAGTCAGTCTGCCAACAAACCCACAGGCACATCCACCAAAGCACCTTTAGACATGTATTTCGCGTGACCCAAGCAAACAAGTTGAACATGGCGCTCTTGGATGCTGCCCTGGATATCATTATCGTGTAGTTTAGCTAAACGAAGAAAACAAAACATATAATGAGGAAAGAAAAGCAATAAAATGAAATATGCGTGTCCGGAAGTCACTTCCGTCACAAGGTATCAGTGTATATAAATCCAGAAAAAGCAGGTGAACACCAAAAAAACAGAGAAGGCCTTTTTAGAAAGACAAAAAACCCCCCCAGAAACGGATTCCCAGAATCCAGTGCCAAAAACGAGAATAAGCCATACGGCTGGTCGTGATTTTCCGGGACGGCAAATGCTTATGTTCATAGAAGAAAAAAACAAACGGGGAATACTAGAAAAACAAAACTGGAATGGGACATTCGTGCATACAGAAAGACTCATAAACCGCCACAACGGGAGGCAAGGGTGCTGGAGAAAGGAGACATCAAGACTAGAGTGAAGAGAACAGAGGTACAGCCATTTCATAAGAACGGCATCAACGAGACTAGATATCGAAGCTGGAGGCGAGAACACTCTAAGACTAGTGCAATAATTGCGGGCTTTTTGAATTTTCAAGTTTTTTTGTTGCGATTGTGAGTTCAAGTTTTGCGACTTTTTTTGGGTTCATTTTTTGGGTGAGGGGAATAAGAATAAAATAAGGAAATCAATGTGTTTTGAAAGGAGTGAATAGTGGTCGGTATTTGAGTTATCAGAGTAGCAAAAAGAAGCAAGGAAATGCGTGATGACGCGTAGTGGGTTGACAGAGAAATATGGAAAATTTTGAAGGAGTGGATGTCCCAAAACGAAGATGTTCTCCGCTAGGCCAGTTCGGATCTGTGAGTCTCATTGATGCTGTCCCTAATGAAAAAAAGAAGTGAGTTCCAGGTCTGTTAGTTTAGATGAACGCAGCGCTGAGGCTTCGTCGCTGATTCTCCATCGACACGCGTGGGGTGATGTCCATCATCTTTGCGCTTCCAGCGTTGACGCGCTGAGCTCCAGCCTTGCCGAGATTGACACTGGTGGCTCTTTGCGGTCCCATGCCAGGCAAATCGTCGTCGCTCTCTGCAAATTGAGACATCGACGCCGGGCTCTCCATCAACTGTCTGGCAGTCGCAGTGTCCCGGAACTCGGTGCTTTGGCGCGGAGTCACAATGTTGTCCTCTTCAATTGTGCGATCGGTCTCGTTCGCAGCTGGGCTCTCCAACGGCCCCGGAGGAGGGGTGAAGCGCGACAGATAGGGCGAGTTTTGGCTGGAGGCGGCTTCGCAGTTGTCTGAAGAGCCCGTGGCGAGCTGTCGGAGTCGCTGCATACGCAGAGTTGCGGCCCGCGACGAGCTAAGGTTGCCGGATAGCCACGATGCCTCCGAGTCGATCGACGCAAGCGAGATCGAGTGAGGCTCGGGTGACGCCTGCAGGGATTCTTCTCCCGCAGGATACTGTCTCAGGGTGTGGGCTGGCGAAGATGACTCCTGTTCCGGCGCAGCTCGCAGTTGCTCGTCGACAGCTGGAAGATGGGTGGTAGAGTCGTGTTCGGGAGATTGGGGAGGCGAAAGTGGCAGCTCTGGGAGATCCTCCCGGAACCGGGACCGGGTTCTCTTGGGCACTGACGAGCTCAAGGCCGACATGGGCACGTAATTCACAGCCTGTATAATGGTGGGGCCTGGCACGGGGGCAGGCGATGGAGACGCCGATGATCGTTGATGCATTTGCATAGCAGCTTGCATTTCTTCTCGTGAAGTATTCGAGAAAGAAGACGATTCAGCTACACGGCGCTTGCGAAGGCTCCAACGGCGGAAAATGTTGGCAAACCGCTGAGACCGAGACGGGCCCAGGTCGTTGTGATGGGACTCCGAATCCTCAGAGATTGGGGGAACTGGAGAAACAGTGGATCGCGATCTCGCGTCCAGGTCTCGTCGCTGTCGTGAAGTTGCAGCGACAGCTGCTGCGCTGAAACTCATAGGAATCGAACTCTGGGATCGCTCGGCAGATGCGGTCCGGGGAATGGACATTTGGCCAGAGAAATTTCGCGACGACGAAAAGCTGTGCTGGAAGTCCGACATGTTGACGTCATCATCGACATCACGGTCGTCTTGGTCTTGGCTATGAAGGTCGCGGCTGACGGGCGACGAGGCGTGAGCACGCGTGGACTCGATATTCTCATTCTGTGAAGTGCTGGATGGCAGAGACGGCAGCGCAGGGACTGCAGCGGTCATCCGAGGAGACGGCGGAGCATGTCTTCGCACAGGAGACACATCCCGAGGGGCCTCTTCGCGACTACGGCGGTGATTTCTGCGACTTTCAGAGGATGCGGCAGCAACAGGAGCGGCAGTTGACGACGGGCCAGCTCGTGGCGATGAAGGGTCTTGCAACTCGAGGCTAGCCTGGTGGCGTGCCAACTTCTGCTCGAGGCGTTCCTTGTCGAGGGCTCTGCGTCGTTCGCGCCGGCGCTGGTCTCTCTCCATCAGCTCTCGGATATCGCTGGTGTCAAACTCATCAGCCAGGTCGTCGATGCGCCGGCTGGTCTCCAGATTCTCATCGGGGGCGGTTAGTCGCTCAGACAGTTTCCGCCGTTGCGAGAAGATGCGATCTGGCGGCCGGGGCGCAGCAACTTGAGTGATCCGGCGGGGATTTGACGCAACACGGAGGGTCGGCCGCGGGGCAAGAGATCCCAAGATGGAGACGCGAAAGGCAGTGGCTAGGTCCGCGTCTGCAGCCTCGGCGGAAGATGGTATTGACACCACGGATTCTCCATGCGGGGGGTGTGGTAAAGAGAGCTCGGATGACGGATGACGGTCCCAGTTATGCGGGAAGGAGAATCGGGTCTTCAGAGCCTTTGTGTCGTAGGGGTTGTTCTCCTGTTGCTGTTGTTGGGCAGATGGCTTCTTCCACGGCTCGGTCAAGGCGCGGAACGGGCCTGTGTGGGACTGCGCAGGTTGATCGGCCTGGCCGGCGGTGTTGCGCTTTTGTAGCCGACGACTGGCACGGCCCTTCTTGTTCGAGGCGTTGCGATTGCTCACAAGCGTGGGTGGGTTGAGCTCTGGATCGTACACGGGAAGGGCGTCGGCCCGGTGACGGTCTCGTCGGGACGATCTGGGCCGGGTGTTTTCATTGTCGTGGAGAAGAGTGAGGCGGGGAGGGGATGAGTGGCGGACGTCAATCTGGTCTCTCCGGTCGGGAGAGAAGCTGTAAGATCGAGATCGGCGGCGGGGAGGCGGTACCGGGTCAGTGCGACGCTTCTTAAGAGTCGATCTTCGTCGCTGGGCCGGAACGGCGGGGGTCGGATCGAGAGGAATGGGAGGTGGAGTGGCATGGGTGGGAGAGTCGCGATCGGAAGTGCTGGTTCGACTTCGCGGGCGTTTGCGACCAGCGCGGCGGTGAAAAGGCCACAGAATGGACATTGTGGAGCAATGCCGGCGGTGTGGCAGCCGCTCAGACTAGGTGTAAGTTCACCAGAAGAGGTGGAATGAGCAGCACAAGGCTCAGAGACGCTTGTTGGCGGTGCGGCAAGGACTATGAAGAGAATGGGTGACCGGTTGAGGACTTAGGACAATCATTCTGGGGCATCAAGGAGGACAGGTTGGGCGCAGTCGAGAGTCCGCAGCAGTCACAGTGTAAGATGGTGGCAGTGGTCGAAGGAGTGTTGAGGTGGCAGTGAAATCGGTTCGGAAACGAGAGTAAACTGACAAAGAACAACCAAGTCTATGCAAAAAGAGGAAAGAAAGGCAAAATATGGTCTTGTCAAAAGAAGACAGTCGTGAATCAAGCGAAAGAAGAAAGTTCCTGCTGTAAAGTTGATCGAGGGGAGATTTTCAACTCGTATCAGGTCGAACAGCGGTTTTGCGACAGAACGTTTCGTCTAAGACGGTTCGGGTAGCGGAAAACGAGAGTAGACTAGAGGAGGGGGGGAGAAGGCCCTAAGTTTGATAGGGAAAAGTGACAGTAGTGCGGTCCAGAGCACACGTTCCTCCAAAATTTTAGTAGTATCGGGCACGGAGGAATGCCAAAGAGGATCAGAGAGGACCGTGTATCAAAAGGAAGAAGGAAGAAGACGAACAAGCCACACCCGGAGGAATGTATGAACGAGAGAAGAAACAAAGGCTGGACAGGAATGTCTATCAAAGTGACTCCTAGGAAAAAAAAAAAAGGAAGAACACAGTAGGAACTCCAAAGACGGTGGAATGAGAAGAAAAGAAGAGGTGGCTTGATTATTAAGAGCAGAGAGATTGCAAAAAGAAGCAAGGAGAGGAATCGATCGAGAAGTTTAATAGATTGTTTTTTTAACATAAAAACAACACAGGAAGTATGAAAGGGGGAAGAAAAAAAATAATCAAGAGGAAGAAAAAGTGAAGAGATAGTGGGTGAAAAGAATGTTTGGATATGAAGAAATCAAAATATTATATGCGTGTGTGTTAAGTTTAACCCTTTGTGAGCCAATTCTACAAACTGCAGGAGCAACCTAACCTAATGCATGAAAAAAGTGCAGGAAGGAGCAAAGTGGCAAAGACGTCGTCTCTTATTTTCTGAACAAGGGAAGGAAGGGAAGCTGCCACCCACAGTGTCAGAAACAGGAACGACGACCAAGATGCACCTTCCTGCAGTGCCGAGAGGTGGCGCCTTCCGCGGGGGAGACTCACGTAGAAAAAAGGATAGAGCGAGGAAAAAAGGAAAAAAGGAATATGCAGGGTTAGTCCTGGTTTTTTTTTTTCAACCACTGCAGGCATGTAGCTCAAAGTTCGTAAAGGAGGGGAGGGAGGGGGGGTGTGGGTGAAGAAGCATGTGCGCGTTGGCTGGCGGGTGGTGTGTTGGATTTTACGTGTGCGTGTGTGTGTTTTTCGTTCTTCCGTGGCGTCCAGACAGCATCGCGAGAGGCGTGGGTCTAGGGATCATGTGTCTCGGTTGGGTTTTTTCGCACTCTGTTTTTGCTGTCACTACCTCGTAATTCCCTTCCTAATCTGGTTCTCTGGTGTAGGTTGCTCCGTTCAAGATTTGGAAGGGACCGACCGTATCGCACCTTCCACTCACCAAGAACGACATGGCTCGAGCACGATGGTCCTTCCAGTTTCTTACAGCAGCGCTAGATACCCAATGGCTGCAAGGCAAGCACGCCGGGCCAGAGAAGGCGCAACGCATGAACGAGGATTTCATTAGCAGGAGCAAGCTGCAAGAGCCGTTAAGTGTACAGTAGGGCATTGCTTCTTTGGATTTTGGAGTACGTAATCTAGCAGTAGCCAATAAGAAAGCCCCGGCTCCGAGAGGCAGGACGAGAGAGGCAGGAATGCCACACTCCACTAGACGCCAGGAACGCTGGGAAGGAGCTATCTTCGCTGACAAAACCGGCTCTTGGTAGCTGTGAAGACCGCTCAACAGACTATCTCTAGTATGTGAATATTTCCCCTCACTAAAGGCAGTAGCTCCAGGGCATCCATCGCCCAGCCATTTTTTCTGCCTTCCCCGTTAAGTGCATAACACCGATAAGCAACCAGTCCGCCGGTTCTAATCGTTGTGACGATCGGATCTTCAAGCGCCTTTTGTTCTTCTTCCGGCCTCCAGAAGTCCGAGCAAGTCTCTCGCGTGAGTTCTACCGACTGCTATATCCACAGGCTTCTTAACCCGAATTTGCATTTTTCGCGCTTTTTCTTTTTTTTTCTTCTTTTGCGGGCCTTTTACGAGGTGGGCCACTGAAATGTTTCCATCTTTGCCCCATTTATATGCAAGCTGTTCTTGTGCTCGTATAGCGACCAAAGTATCTCCTCAGCCAACTGTCGCAGCGTAGGTACTTTCACCAGCGGGAGTGGGGAAGAACCCCGACCCGGCAGCTCTGTCGACAAAGTTCCAGTGATATCACTCCGTGTGAAGAAAAAAAAAACACCAGCAACAAACCCTGGCTGACAGAAGCTTCCGATGCTCGTTGTGGTGCCCTGACAAGAAACAGCCGGAATCTCCACTCTGGCCGGGTGGCCCAAATCCGTGTAGGTCTGCATTCCTAATGAGGAAAAGGCGATCTGGTTGCATGAGCGAGGAACAGACCCTGCGATGGTATCTTATCGTGCATCCGGTGAAGAGCCGGCTTCGATGCTAGGTTGGAGTCGATATGGCTTCCAGGGGCGCTCTATTGACGGCGGGCATTCTTAAGAGGCGGTCTAGAGCTTCACGGTCTTGACTATGGCCCAGAATGATCTGGACTCGAGGCTCTGAACTTCACTGACTAACTACTCACGCAGGTTCTACGTCGGTGTTCTCGGCGCAATGCGGTGTCGGCGCTGGCGGTGATTCTGCATGAACGTTCAATCAATTTTCAGTCAGACAAGCGATGTGTTAACCTCGGAGTCTACGAGCACGACTATTTCCTTACGCTCATATATCCTCTGCTATAGCAGACGAGAAATCCCCTTCACGGCCCTCTTTTCCAGTGGAGGCACCGACCTGTGATCCTCACCACTGTGCAGATGATACAATATTATTGTGGCTTCTTGCTGAATTACCCATAACCCGGATCAATACTCCCTGCGAGCACGTAAAACAAAAACAACGAATCCCGGAACATCTCCTCAGTGTGCAGAAAACAGCAGCATATATCACCAGTTGTCGTCTGATCTAATTATAGAGTGTGTGTCTGGCTGGATATGCAAATGCCAGAAGTAAATACGAGGTCTTGTCGTATCAACCCCGGCCTGCTCTGGCAATTGCCTTGTACTGTGCGCCAGGGCAGGTTTCCAGTTTCCAGCCACACTTGCAGGGCCTTATTGAAGTCTGCGTGTCGTGCTGATAAACTCTACGTGGTATATAATATACTCGTATTCGATATTGTGGTGATCTGATATCAGAGTGACTGGTGGCAGACACATATAGGAGACCGCGAATAGAGGCATTACACAAGCTGCATAGCATTAACACCTCTCAGCCGGCCTGAAGCCACTTGCTCTCAGCTTCCAGTGTGGCTGTCAATCAACATGTCCACCACCCATGTCGTCGCGGGCTTGCGAGAAGTTGGTACAACCGCCCCTGCAAGCTTCGATTTCGTTTTCTGTGTCATCTCTATTTACGAGGTTGTCATCGCCATTGTCTTCCATTGTTCGGGTAGCCCTGGTGTCAAGCCCGCATCGCTGGTAAATTGCCGTGCTGGCGTTGCTGGGCTGTGATCCGCAATTTGGTGATGCCCTCACCGCCCTGGGCCGGTGTACGATGCATCTCCTGTGCCCCCGCTCGTCGAGGGAAGGGAGTCGAGGCCTGCTGCCCGTCGTGATCGAACCGCCCGCCCTAGAAAACAAATATACAAGTCAACAACTGAGTTGAGAGAGCTGGTGGGCCAACCAGCCCGGTCTTCCTGATTTGCCCCTCGTCCGTGATCGTCCCTAGCCCTCCTGTCTTGCTGTCATCTACAGCTCCTCCAGGGAGATTATTCCGCTATTCTGCCTGCTTCTTCATATTTTTGTTATTTTTTTAACCTATGTCGGTCGACTCCTCCTGGTCGTCAGCCCTGACAAGCGCATGGCCGGAGTAATTGCCCTCAATACCCCCTCACCCGTCGTGCCCTTTCGCACCACCGCCCCGTTGCCGCCCCCTTCGCTGATCGGGCCGTAACATGATTTCCCCAGCGCTATCAAACCCTGCATCCAGGAATACCCCATGTACCTATCCATTTTCTGTCTCTGCTGCTCGTCCAGTGTTTGCTGCAGAAGACCCTGACGCCGCAGTGACACAGAGACACCATCTAGCCAAAAGGCCAGATCAGAAGAATGAAGAATCTAATTATAATAATAATAATAATAAAAATAAAAAAAGCGAAAATGCACGCAGGGCGTCCGTCAAGGCGACAACAGGGCGTTTGCAGCGTCGCTCAGGGGTACAGCATCGATCCGGTTGGACGAGGTCAAGAACATGCTGCTGCTGGTGCTGCTGCTGCTGCTGGTCAAACGTGGTGGATGTGTCCACGCATGTCAACCGCCAATGCAGGCTGTTTATAAGGCAGCACAGCTCATGGTTGACGGGCGCCACTGCAGGTGCATGTGTGTGCGTGTTTGCATGTAAGCAGACATGTGTCTATGGGGGTCTTTTCATCACTTGATAAAAAGACCAGGCAAAAATAGAAAGATATGAAAATATGCTTCATCGGTGTCGCCCATCAACCAGCTCCCTACACGGATGGAATCGGCCAATACTGTCCTGAAGTGGGAGCGACTAACCAGACGACCATCCCTCTCTCTCTCTCTCCCTATCACCATTGGGACTGCCCCAAAAATCCGACCTGTCCCCTCGTTACATCCCACTTCTCCCCACGTTAGGTTCGGTTACTCCTCGACCCCTCTCCTCCGATTTCTGTATAACGTCCGGGGCTGGAACGGAGCACTCGACGGGGCGAGGGGAGAAGAGATCTCAAAGACACACAATGCACGCACACAGCTTCTTCGGCTTGTGCGTGTTGTGTTGTGTTGCGCTTACAGATCTTTCAAAGGGAATGCATATGTGTGCTGCGGGAGAAAAGAAAAAATAGAAACCAATGAAGAGCAGAACTCCGGAGGCGCAGGTGTCTGGCGAGAGCCGTGGGCAGGTGTTCCGTGGCTGGGAATAGCAGCAAGACTCGACTGCTGCATATTATTGTCTGGCTTCCCTTTGTTCCCATTGTTCCCTCTCTGCTCTCCTTTTTTGGTCTCCTCGGTATCCAGCCCGCTTCAGGGATGGATGGATCTTCGTCTCCCTCTGTGTATGTAGGGTGAGTGAATGTATGTACTTGTTAATTGGCCACAATGAGCATGCTGCACCCACTCATTCCAGCAAAACCCCCAAACGTCTCTGCCCAATGTCGCTGCCTTGTCACGTCTTGACACGTAGTTGCGCATATGCAGACGAGATATAACATACAGTACTGTACATACGGTACATGTGGACTGTATACGTGCACCCAACTCGCACCACACCTACCTACATACCCACTGTATGTATGCATCTAATGGGAAACGATGCAACTCTCCCACTACACAAGCGAGCGTGTGCTCTCAAATGCAATGTGAACATCCGCCCACTGAGCAATAGCAGCCATCTGATATGCCTAAAGTATCTTTTTTTTCTGTTTTGCTCTGCTCTTTTTAGTCCGCATCCTATAGGCAGTCTGATAATGCTGGCATGGGTGGATGCGCCAGTATATCGGCGGCATAAAAAGCCATAGTACCAACATATATATATATGTTTCCTCTGTTGATGTTTGATCTGGCTGATGAGCGATCAGCGTCGTCGGCCGGCTCATCTCTTGCTCACTCGTCCATCGATGCGCCGTATTGCCCTTCCTCTTCCTGCAGAGCTCGGGGGTGACGACGACGACAGCACGGGCGGGACGAGACGGGATCAAGTGCAGGTATTCTTGCCATATATAAGTCGGATGCCCGTGTCATCTCCATATTTCTGTAACCCGCCGCTGTTTTGCAGCTGGAGCCACTCGACCGATGTGCCCTCCATTACAGGCCTTGTGTGATATGCAACACCCTCCTCGCGATGGGCCGTCTGAGTCGAAGGATATATAGCCCGCTATGGCTGCAGGCTTGGGGCTGGATGGACACATAACAAGTGATGCTTGCACCCCAAGGCATGATTTCCAGCGTAATATCACCAACCACTTATAACTCCAGGGACGTCCGGACAGCAACAACTGATAAGGGCGCTGCCGGAGATCCTGATGTGCTCTCCCCCACCTACCCACACTTCCACACTCACACGGGATGGAAAACCCGGGAGACGGCACTTTGTTTTTTGTTTCTCTGTTCAAGGAGAGGGGGGAAACCGCCGAAATGATCGTCAGACGTTCCTCGGTTTGGTCTGGATCAGAGGGAGCTTGGACGAGCTGGTGGAAGCTTCGTCGAGGGCATCATCAGAGCAGAGGGTGACACTTGGCTGTTCTGGGAGGAGGAACATATCTCCCCGATTGGACGAGCCGGGGCAACCAGCTGAACACTCACTCACGGTTCCCTTTTTGTCGACCATCCCCAAAAAGGACAAGAGAAGCAGACATTTCGCACACATTGAACAGGAGTTGAGAAAGTGTTTCATGTGCAGCCAATGAACCCTGGTCTTCGCGACCTCCAAACCCAAACTTCAAACACCGACAGATTCCGGACCCAGGCTTTTGTTTTCGCCGTTTGCGTGTTCTGTCCGTGCTGTCTCTGTTCCATGGCTCTCTTCTTCAGAATCAGGAAACCATCCCGCGCCACCAAGAGGCACTTGCACGTTCGAAGCACACTTTTTGAAGCACTGGGTCTGCTAGTTCACGCAGCGCAGGGAAAGAAACACAAAAAGAAACGGCACGAGGAGACACGCCCATGCCAGCCGCAAGGACATTGGTGTTCACTGGTCGCAATCCTCCCAGACACCGCCCCGTGGCAGTAGCACTTGGACGGCCACAAGGATTCAAGGGGAAAGCACCAGCCACATGTTATCTTTGCTTCCTTTGTCAGATTCCGGCGGGAGGAATGTCCACGTCGAATGAGGGCGAATAGCGAAGAGGACAGCTGGAGAATCAGATTGGACGAGACAAACGAGGTTGGAGTATCAGAATGAGACAGGTGGTCGAGATTAGGGTCGCTAATTTAGGGTTTGCAGGCTTGCGCTAGAATATGGCCACAGCTGCCGGCACCTGCCACAACCCGCCAACATAATAATACACAAATCCAATGTTTCCCAAGCAACGCGTCTGGGTCACGATTTTTTTCAAGTCATTTGTTTTGCTTTGTTCACATGCTGATTGCCCTCAATCTTATCAATTCCCCTCCATCCAATATATCTGGTCTACTTTATTCCCCTTCAGGCGTATTTTCTAGTTCTGCTTGATAGCAGTGATACACCTCATTTCCTTTACAGGCAAATCCTCGTTCCTCTCATACATCCAACGCCCTCAAGTCTTCCCCCACACACGTTGAACCACACCCCGATCGCGACACAAGACCTCACACACCGACGGCGGCCGCGAAGCCCCGGACCCAGTCGTCACAATGGCGTTCAACCACCGCATGAGCATCATCCCGTCGCAGCAAATGCCGCATCAACAGCAGATGCAACAACGCAACCGCAAGAAGGAGGCCGAGCAGGACGCCTTCATGCTGGCCGACAAGGAGATCGTCGGCTGCATCACCGACATCGGCATCACCTTCACCATCGCCAACCTGCAGAAGCCGAACCCGATCCAGGTGCAGCAGATCTTCGAGTGGTTCGCCGAGATCCTGCTGAACGCGACGCGCGAGACGGTCGAGCCGGCGATGGCGGCCGCCAGCGACGAGGTGTGCGGCGACTACGCCGACGTGATCCCGCTCGACACGCGCAACCTGATGGGCTTCTACGTGTCGCTGCGGCGGCTGCTGCTCGAGTGCGGCATCGCCGACTTCTGCTTCAACGACCTGTACCGGCCGACGCACGAGCGGCTCAGCAAGATCTTCAGCTACGTCATCAACTTCATCCGCTTCCGCGAGAGCCAGACCGCGGTCATCGACGAGCACTTCAACCGCTCGCAGCGCATCAAGGCGCGCATCGAGACGCTGTACACGGAGAACCAGGACCGCGAGGCGTCGCTCGAGGACATGCGCCGCAACCGCCGCGTCATGGAGGCCAGCGTGCGCGAGAAGCAGCTGCGCAACGAGGAGCTCAAGCGCCAGCTGCTGGAGCTGCGCCGCAACCAGGAGAAGGTCGCCGCCCGCCTCGACGACGCCAAGCTGCGCAAGGGCGAGCTGGCCACCGAGCTCGAGGCCCGCACCGCCACCAAGATGGTCCTGCGCCAGGAGACCGCCAAGCTGCGGCCGTATGCGCTGCAGAGCCCCTCCGCCCTGCAGGCCAGCCTCGCCGAGCTCAACAACACGCTCGGCGGCGACAAGGCGCACATCGACAGCCTCGACCGCCGCGCCCGCGCCCTGCAGACCTCGGCCGACTCGTTTGCCGTGGTCACGGCGGATGTGGCCTCGTGCATCAAGATGCTCGAGGAGATTGGCGTGGAGATTTCCAAAGAGGAGGACGAGAACGCCAAGAACGCCCGCCAGCGCGATGCCCTCTCCGAGCGCGGCAACAACGTGCGCGAGGTCGAGCGCACCGAGGCGCTGCTGCAGCGGCAACTGGGCAAATGGGTCGAGCGCACCGAGCGGTTGCGCGAGCAGAGCGCGCAGAAGGCCCGCGAGGCCAAGGAGAAGATGGAGGAGCTGCGGGAGATCCATCGCAGACTGACCGAGGAGCGCACCGAGAAGGGCAAGGAGATGGAGCGGCGGCGGGTGCGGATTGAGCAGACGGAGAAGAAGGTATGTTGTTGGTGTTGTTCTCATGTTTCTGTCGTTCCAGTGTTTCGGAACCGGACGGTGCTAACCTCTCCTCCTCGCCACAGATGCTTGATCTCAAGGAGAACATCGAAACCGAAGTCCACAACGCCTATGACGAGTACCTGAAGATGGAGTCGCATATCAAGCTATACATAAAGGAGATGGAGCAGGCTATTTGAGTGTGCCAGGCATTGCTCGTAAAGAAAAGAAAGAAAAATGGACGTTGGTGCTTTGTTCTCTGCTTTTCTTCATTGCAAGGGGTTGGGGTTGGAAGGGGTTTCTAGTGGTGGTCTGGTTGACTTTTTTAATGTGCTTCAGTAACGACTTGTAATGATATTCAGGATACCATGTTGCTTGGGAGGGTCAGGGGATACACGGGTGGTGTTGAGTAACTCTTTTTTCTTTTTTTTTCTTGACTCTATTCACTCATTCTGCTTCACTGTTCTTCCATTCAGTTCACGTCGTCCGCCTTGTCTTCGGCGAGATCGGTGTCCGGCATAGCGTTATCGACCGAGGCAGAGGCGAGATCAGTGTCCGGCACGGTGTTGTCGATAGGAGCGGGGGCGGGGCTGGTACCGGCGGGAATGAAGCCGCCCTGGGCGGTCCAGGTTCCCTCCTCAATGCTGCACAGGCGGCACACGGCATCGCCGACCCGGACCGTCTGCTCCCGCAGCCACTCCATGTTGGTAAAGTCGACGTCACGCGAAATCATCGGCATAGTCTCGTCGAGCATGCGGACCAGCTCCGTGCGGTTGTCGCCAGGGGTGTCGGTCGATAGCTGCTCGGCAGCCAAACCGGGGCTTGCATCGACCTCGGCGGCGTTGGTGGGCTCGCCGGCGTTGAGGCTCGCCGGCAGAGGCAGACGGTGGGGCACGGGCTCGACGAGCACCAGCGCAAAGCCCTCGCGGAGCGCGGCGTCAACAACATACGAGATAGTGTTGTCCAGGCCCTGGCCACTCCACTCGCTGGTCGAGCGGTGGGCGTCAATGAGCCCGTACACAATCAGGCGAGGCCATCTGGCCGGGGCAGCTCCAGCGGCCTGGACGGGGGGAGCAGGCACATTGGGCGTCGTGCCCGTCCACAGCAGAACGAAGCTGCGCAGGTGGCTGACCGTCGGGGCCAGGATCACGCGGATGTGGCGAGCAACGGCCATCTCGCTGATCATGCGGATGGCAATGACCTGCAGGTCCTCCTCGCTCTGCGTGCCGGGCGTGGTGGCGTTGATGGAAGCAAGCAGGGCCTCGCGGGTCGACGGGATGATGATCGTGGTAGGGTACTGTTCCTCAGCGAGAACGTAGCTCAGGAGCTGAGACAGCTCCGCAGGGCTGCGGAACACAGGCAACGGAAATCTTTCGTCGGACTGCATCGTGGGCGAGTTGATGGTTGGTGTGGATGGTTGTGATTTGTCGTGGGGGATGTTTTGGAAGAAACAGACGGGGAGAAGAAGTTGAATATAGGTGCTGCCGATAAACAAAAGAACAAAATACTCGAGACATACGCCCAAAAATAGACCTCTGTAAGCATCGTGTATTATTAGGGCTTTTGTTTTCAAACAAACAACACGTGTATCTCATAAAAATTACGGTGCAAAGTTGTGACTCTGAAGCTTCATTAACAAGCAGGCGACCCTATCATCATACCCTACATTTATACCCTAGCCCCAGACCCTAACTGGCTGAGTAATTTCGGCCATCAGCTACCCCACCAATTTTGCATTTACCAACGCGGGCATTTTTGGAACGTCGTCAGCTTGTCTTGTGAACATCGCAATTTTCCAACACATCTTCCACTTCTATTCTCGGTGTGTGCGGTAGCTCATCTTAATTTGGGGCAGGATTTTATATATCTCGAATTCCACTCTTGTTCTAGAAGCGTTCCATGGTTCCATAGCTGTCCCTCACCGCAAAGTCTCTCCATCCTCACCCTATATACAGACAATCCGTAGCTATGGAGTCCATAGCACGGATATCGTCACTACTTGAAAATGGTTTGGCCCTCTGTTTGTCCCATACAATGTTGTGATCAAGAGTTCAAGTCTGACCTGTAACGATCTGCTGTAACTGTATATAGCCCGAGATATGACGCTCGATGCAGCCCAGGCCGCCCGACTCAACACGCGGTCGTCGAAGCCGCTGGATCGGACGCAGATCCGGAAACTGCTCGATAGCCGGAACGACCGAGACATCCTAGATGGCCTCCGGAGGGTGACGGCGGTAAGCTTGGCCGACAGCCACAATCGACGATATGTGCTGGGGCTTATATGCTGATACTCGTTAATCCCGCTCACAGATGATGTACCGCAACCAGAAGACGCTCCCGCTCTTCTCGTCGATCGTCAAGAACGTCGCGTCGCCCAACATCGAAATCAAGAAGCTCGTGTACATCTACCTGATCCACCACGCCGAGCAGGAACCCGACATGGCGCTGCTCTCGATCAACACGATCCAGAAGTCGCTGTCCGACGCGAACCCGCAGGTGCGCGCGCTGGCCCTGAAGACCATGTCGGGCATCCGCGTGCCGGTGATCAGCCAGATCGTGTCGCTGGCCATCAAGAAGGGCGTGGCCGACATGAGCCCGGTGGTGCGCCGCGCGGCTGCGCTGGCCATCCCGAAGTGCTTCCGCCTCGACCCGACGCTGCTGCCGTCGCTCCTCGAGTATCTCTCGACCCTGCTGGGCGACAAGCAGTACTACGTGGCCGGCGCCGCCGTGATGGCGTTCCTCGAAGTGTGTCCCGAGCGCATCGATATCGTGCATACCCACTACCGGTCGCTGGTACGCAAGATCATCGACATGGACGAGTGGAGCCAGATCGCCACCCTGCGGATGATGACGTTCTACGCGCGGCGGTGCTTCCCGCGGAAGACCCGCAAGGTTACGAAGCCGGCGACCGGATCGGGGATGGCGGCGGCGGCGGCTGCAGCCAAGTCTACATCGTCTTTGCAGGACTTCTACGGTGACGGGAGCCCCGCGGACAGTGCGACCACGAACGGCGGCGGGGACGACGAGGACGACGAGGAGATCGACGAGGTGGTGTTGGACCGCGACCTCGAGCTGCTCCTAACATCCATCCAGCCGCTGCTGCAGAGCCGCAACTCTGCCGTGGTGGTCGCGGTGACGCGGTGTTACGCCAACCTCGGCACCGCCGAGCACCTGAAGCTGGCGGTCGGCCCGCTGATGGCGCTCCTGCGGGGCCCGGCCGACGTGCACCAGGTGGCGCTGTACAACATCGTCACGGTGTGCCTGGCGCAGCCGGCCGAGTTCGTGCGCTACGCCAGCCACTTCCTGGTGCGGGCCGCCGACCCGCTGGAGGTGTGGGAGCTCAAGCTGGAGGTGCTCACGCTGATCTTCCCGCATTGTCCGCCGCACGTGAAGAGCCTGGTGCTCAACGAGCTGGAGCACTTCTCGCAGGGCGCCGCGAACCCGCTGGCCGTGCGGGCAGCGGTGCGCGCGATCGGTCGCTGCGCGCTCGCCGACCCGGCCATGGCGGCCCGCTGCCTCAAGCTGCTGCTGGGCCAGATCACCAGCCTGGACGGCACGCTGGCGGCCGAGTCGCTCACGGTCATCCGCCACCTGATCCAGCAGGATCCCGAGGCCCACGTGGCCACGGTGGTGCGGCTCGCGAAGAACCTCGACTCGGCCACCGACCCCCAGGCGCGCGCCACCATTGTCTGGCTGGTCGGCGAGTTTGCCGGCGTGGGCGGCGCGGATAACATCGCGGCCGACGTGCTGCGCATCCTGCTGCGCGACTTCACCAGCGAGTCGGAGGCGGCCAAGCGCCAGATCCTGCTGCTGGCCGCCAAGGTCTACCTGCACCACATCAACCGGCGGAGCAGCGCCAACGGCGGCGGGAGTGCAAACACGGCCGACGCGACGGCGGCTGATGACAGCGACGACGAGGACGTGATCGCCAAGCTGTGGGAGTACACGCAGGTCCTGGTGCGCTACGACACGTCGTTCGACCTGCGCGACCGGTGCCGCATGTACCGCGCACTGCTCGCGGTGCCGCAGCTCGCCACGCTGACGCTGCTGGCGCCCAAGCCGGCGCCGCAGGCCCCGAGCCCGTCGGAGAGCCGCAAGGGCTTCGTGCTGGGCTCGGCCACGCTGGTGCTGGCAGCTGGCGGCGGCGTGCACGGGATCAAGGGGTACGACCCGCTGCCGGAGTGGGTCAAGCCCGGGCACGAGCCGAGCCCGGCTCTGCGGGACTCGGAGGCTGATCTGGCGGCGGCCAAGGCGGCAGCGGTCGGTGCGGGTGGCTCCCATGTCTCTGCTTCCGACCGGCTGGCTTCCGTTCGCGGCGGCACGGTGGCGGCGGGTATTGCGGGTGTTAGTGTGGGTGCAGCAGCGGTTGCGGGCGGAGTTGGAGAGAAGAGCCTGGATGACTGGCTTGCAGAGGATGACGGCGATGAAGAGGAGAGTGGCGAGGAAGAGGATGATGAGGATGAAGACGAGGAAGAAGAGGACGACGAGGAGGAAGAGGAAGAAGATGAAGAGGAGGAAGAAGAAGAGTCAGAAGATGATAGCGAAAATGGACGGCTGGTTCGATAATAGACTAGCCTGAAGCTCTTATTTTCTTACGGGGCAATAGATACAGAATATCATGATCAACGAGGCACATTTCATTTCCATCTTCAAATACAACAGATTTGAGGTCAAGTCTATACAAAAACACAGGGAAACACAAGGAAAGCAGGGTAAATGCGGCCAAATAAAAAGAATCTATTTGAGCCAGAGTAAAATGACACAAAAGAAAAAAAAAAGATATCAGGTATCCAAAAACGAAAACAAAAAACCGAATCACGCTCCAGCGATCAGAGTCCCACACCCTTCTCGGTGACCTGCTCGGCGATCACCGGCGTTTCGGTGGCGGTTTGCGAGCCGAGAGTGTCGGCGCGCGACCGGTTGCCCTCTTCTTGAGGCTTCTCGGCGGTCTTGCCGGCGCGGCCCATGACGGGGAAGTAGAGGCCGGGGGCGAAAATGGTGAGCAGGGACACGGTGATGAGGACGAGTCTGTGTGGGGGAGATAAGAGAGCGCAGGAAGAGGTTAGAGAGGTTCGGGGGTGGGAAGAATACGTGGGTTTGAGGATGCCACTTACCCGGAGTCGAGGATCATGAACGAGATCTCGTCCTGCATGATGTGGTTGCCCCAGCCGCCGGCCATTTCGGCAATACTACCGACAGATGGATGTTAGCAATGAAAGACGGGACACAGGGGGGGGGCTAGATCTGAGAACGTACCGGTAGATGCACCGAATCAGGATGGCAATGTACGCCACCGACGCCGCAATCAAGAAGCGCTTGAACCTGACACTCGTCCACAGCGCCACCGCCCCGGCATCGGCCTCCGCAGCGTTCCCCGCGTCGACGGCCGGCACCACGCTGCGAATGTACTTGCGCGCGCGGAACACATACTCGCCCGACACGAGGCCGAAGAACAGCAGCACGACGACCTGCAGGCAGATGCCGGCGATGATCAAGTTGTTTCCGACGCGCGACAGCGCGGGGCGGTCGCGGCCGGCCACGGCGGCAATGCTGCCGCCAATGGCCTGCAGCACCAGGCAGCTGACGTCGGCGGGCAGGAAGAACAGCGGGTACCACTTGGGGCGCACACGCGACAGCGCGGCGTTGATGTTGAGGGCCACGTGCTTGATGATCAGGTAGATGCCGGCGCAGATGATGGTCGGGGCGATGATGATCATGCAGATCTGGATCTGGAACCAGATGTTGTCCCAGGCGTTCTGGTGCAGGCGGATGCGGCCGACGTAGCCTGTACAGGTTCGGGGAGGGGTAGGGGGGGAGGTGGTTAGCGAGCGAGCGAGAGAGAGAGAGAGAGAGACAGAGAGACCTGCTCAACCAAGCCCGGTGTCTCCGGAAGACAGGCGGAGGAGGAGACTACGCACCAATGGCTTCGCACAGCGCGCCCAGGCCCAGCGCCACGGTGAACGTGTAGGTCTTCTTCGGGATGCCTATGGCAATGGTGGCCACGGCACAGACGAAAAACGCGGCGGCGAAGAACACGTTCGCGCCCATGTTCGGCACGTAGCCGAGCACGGTGTAGTCGACGGGGCACTCGGGCGTGACTCCGCGCGGCTCGCAGTAGTCCCACATGTCCCGGAGCCGGGGCGCCGGAGCGTCTGAGGTCGACATGGTTGGGTGAGGTTGGGGGGAGGGGGGAGGGGGGGAGGGTATTGCTGGAGTGGTGAGTTGGTTCCTATGTCTCGATGTTCTTGGTGTTGTCGTCGACGGTGGTGTTGATATTGCCGTCAGTGGTGTCGTCGATGCCGGGAGAACACACGAGGTCTCCTATATAGCGATTGTCGAAGATCTCCAGTGACCGCGCATATATTCCAACCAGTCGAAGATCAAAAAATCGACAGAAATTCCGGCCCAGAGACTGAGATGATAGCACAAGGGGGTGATGCGACAGCCAATGACGAAGACAGCCGACGGAAGAGATGAGGCTTAAAATAGCACAGGATCAAGAGATAGAAGACGGAAGGAGCGACGCGGGAGGGACAAAGGAAAGAGCTTGGATATGAAGATCAACGAATGCTCCTTCCATGGGTGTTTTCCGTCTCTAACGGACTACCTACGATAACAATATCTCGAGTCTATCTGAGTGTGTGAGGGAACAATACAGTAGACACACACCACACATATTAGTGAAGACGAAGCCACCAATACCATACCAACCCAACCCAAGCCAAATAAACCCACTGGGGCGACGGGCCTATTTTTTTTGCCAAGCCAAGCTCGCTTAGACGAAAAGAGGCCCAAAAGAGCGTTTGCTCACTGCTTTCGTTCTGCCTTTCTCACCTTGCCTCCTCCTCCAAGGATCCACCCAAATCTTACAGCCCTATACTGTACTGTATGTCGCCGCCGGCTGGACATAATCCCGAAAAAAGGCCCTGTCTGTCTGTCGTCTGCTGGTCTGAAGAGAATCCAAACTCTTTGGTGAGACAGAGAGATCTATCTATACTCTGCGAATACCCATCGTCGTCGTCAAATCACAGCTAAAAGCTCTTCCTCGCGGATGTGCCTGAACTTCTTCCCAACCCAGCACATACATATACACTATATCCACGGTACTCATAGATAACACCACAGCCACTCCCGACTCCGCGAACCGAAGACAACCAGACAAACAAACGTGTAGGCCCTCCAGCCAATCCCGGCCCCCGGAGCACACAGTTGGTCCGAACAGCGCTGATAGATAGGCCGTTGCATACGCCAGAAAGCAGCACACACAACCCAAGCAAGCGTTTGTGGCCTTCTTCCCTTGGCTTGTTCGCCTCTTTCCACCGCCGGATCTATCCCCTTCCGATGAATAAAATTAAAATAAACACCGCTAGAGGCCGTGAGAAGTCTGAATATCCGGCCAGACTTGCTGACGCTTGGCCTGACTTCTTCTCCGTCAGAATGAGCAGTGCAGGCTCGTGATAGGGCGTTTCCCCTCTCACCGTTCTTCACGAACATCCCTCTACCACCCGCAAATGTTGATCCCCAGAAGCCGAATAAATATCCTCTTGCGATAAATTCTCCGTTTGCTGCTGGCAATTGGGGGCGAGATCCAAAGCAACCCACAGTTGCGGGCGATCACTGTACTGTATATTTCAATCCCCGTTTTGCCACGCTCCCCATCAAAAAGTCTTAGTCCAACTAGCATTGCTGATCACTCGCAAGCAGACGGCACACAAACAAGCTTAACCGAGTCACGACCGCCCAAAGACGATCCATTGAAAACCAATATTCACGCAGAACCCCATACCATCAAAAGTACGCCGCGGTTTTCAACCCTGATATCCAATCCCGCGATTTATAAGCTTATCACAGTCAGCTGTTGACCATGCGCGCTAGTCCTATTCGAGATCACAACCGCGTGTTAAGGCGTGCCAGCGTATACTGAATTTGGCACTGGGTGCAAAATAACACCCGCTTACGCATTGTGATTAGGGTCTAGGTTCGTGCACGTCTCAGCATCAGCATAACGACGTCCGAAGAACTTCTTCAATAGCATTCATGTTGAACGCGCCCTTCCGCACGCCGTACTATATGTATATATATATATATATACTGCCAAGTTCACTCGCTTTATGGCCTCGTTACTGCGCTCCGATGACACCGTCAGCCACGCGAAAATGCCCATCCTGAAGCCGTCAGCATCAGCCAAGCACCTGGAGGTCCGGCCCGCCCGCCACTGATGTCTCGAGATCTCGCCAAGACTCCCTTCACAAAACGGCAAAGAACACACGCGTGTTTCGAGCTACGCAGCGTCAACGTCAACATCAGCGCCAGGCCCCGTGATGCAAAACACGAGATATCTTGGGTGGTTGAGCGATGAGTAGCACTCACTCCCTCAAACCCAGTGCTCATGCCCGCCCAGGTACCGGTACACCACCGAGAAATCCCGCCCCTTGCACTCGGGACGCTCTTCGACAGCCTTGTACACCTCCGCCACCGCGGGCGCCAACAGCATGTCGGCGCCCGCCGTGTCCGCCGCCTGCATTGCCAGCCGCAGGTCCTTGCGCATCAGCCCAATCCCGAACCCGCCCTGGTAGTCGCGCCCCGCCGGAGCCGTCGCCACCACCCGCGGCACCGGGTTGTTCACCTCCGACGGCCAGCACCGCCCCGTGCTGACGTTGATCACTTCGGCTAGCGTCACCGGGTTGACGCCCCACTTCATGCCCAGGTTCATCGCCTCGGCCGTCGCGATGTTGTTCACCGCCAGCAGGTAGTTGTTCGCCAGCTTGACCGCCAGCCCCGCGCCCTGGAAGCCGCAGGGGAGCACGCGGCGGCCCATGTGCTGCAGCACCGGCTCGGCCCGCGCAAAGATATCCTGCGAACCGGCCCCAACCATGAACGTCAGCGTGCCCGCCGTGGCGCCGACCACGCCGCCCGACATCGGTGCATCCACAAAGTCCCCTTGGTTCGCGGCGGTAACACTTTTCGATACCTCGTTCGACGTCGACGGGTCGATGGTCGAGCAGTCGATGAAGATGCGGTCTTTCTGGACCAGGCCCGACTCGAGCATGGCTGCGTACACTGTCTTCACGTGGATTGGTTCAGGCAATACCGTAACTACAAAGTCCTGAACATGCCCCAACGTCGCTGGACTGTTAGCAGGAGAGTTTCTCAAAAGCTTCATCCAACTGCATATGTGGTATGTCTGGTCATGTTCCGTGGAGGCGTGTAACTTCAGAGGATTGGCTTTTTGATGTGTATTAATCACAGAAGAGCCCAGAGAACCCAGGCCCCAACTTAGATCAGATGTTTGTTCTGCATCATTGTAGACGGCCCCCAAGGAAACATGATCAACGCCCAGCAGTCAACAACACTCCGGAAGACTTACCGCGTCCTTCGCCGTCGCCTCGGCTGTCTCGGCAGCCACCAGAGCCGCTCCAGTCGCACTCGAAGCCGCCACCTCCGACGCCAGCTTCTGCACGGCCGAGCTGTTGATATCATATACAAGAAGAGTATCGGCCGGCGTCAGCTTCGACTGGAGGTTTTTCGCCATTTGGTAGCCCTGTGACCACAGAACACATCGTTTGTTAGCACGGGAACATAATCCGAGAACGAAGGTGATCGAGGGAGAAACTCACCATCTGGCCGAGACCAACAAAGCCATAGTTGGCACTCCTCCTCGCCGACGACGAGAATAACCGCCGCTGCACCGTTCTGGAAGCCATGAGACGGCGTCCCTGTGCCAACGAACTCATGACGCCGGTGTGTGTAGAAGGACGTGAATTTGTTAGAGAGAGAGAGAGAAAAAAAAAAACTGTATGGTAAGTCAGAGATGAATTCTCTTGTAAAAAGACCTGTGTATGTAGTAAATCAGATTTCACTGTAGAGAATGGTTAATTGTGCCTGGACTGGAGAGTACTGGAGATAATCCATCAGGAGGAGAAAAGAAAAAAACATCCGGGGTAAACACAGAGAGAATCGACTCCAACGCCCAAGAGAGGGCCAGCCAAATCCCAATATCCGGGGTAAGACACAACCACCAAGCAAATCAACAAAAAGCCAAGTGTGGGGGGAGATAGAGCCCAGATCTCAAGCACTGTGGGGAGGAGAACATGGCGGGAGGAAGAAGAGGCGATGAGACCCGAGGTCCTTAACCCGTGAGCCGGCCATTGCCGCATCCATGAAACAAACCCCAAAGAACCCCGAAATGGACGAATGGATGATGCGGCTCAAAAATAGGCTGCGTGTCTGGTCATGTGGCCTGGCCCGTGGCGGCCCTCTGGAATGCCGGTTTAGCCCAGTTCAGGGCGATTTCTGGAAGAGTGCAACTTGCGCGGCCACTCGCCAAAAGCTCACTCGTCTGCTTCTTATGGGATACTCATCCCATCTCTCGTTCTCACTGTGATTCTCCTGGATGGGTTTCCACCACTTGGTCTTCTTCTCTGGTTTTTTTTTTTCATTCAGTGGGTGAGAATTGAGAAAGGAGGAAGAGTTTTTGCATGGGCCCTCTGGGAGAGCTTTTTTTCTGTGGGAAGAGAAAGTGCCAAAAGGCGGTGAAGTTTGGCAGATGTCTCACAAGCGGCCAGAAGTATCTCGACATATAGACATTCATGCCACAGCACTCTTCAGTGTGCTCCATAGAACCCCCTCTTATCTTAGAAGGATAGATATGGAGACCAACATATCAAGACACCTAGAGGAGGAGGGTGGGTATATATGCATGGGGGCTACCAGAGCACACATTGGGTAGGCAGCAGTACCCGAGATAACACACATGGCATATAGCAGCTAGAAGTCTATTGGAGGGGGACCGGAGGACCCAGAAGATATCATGCCAGAAATAGCTGGGCCTAGAAGCTTAGTATTAGGTGGCAGACAGCCTTTACAAAGTCAAGCAAATAGCTAAGTGGCAAACCTCACAGAAGTGCTGAACAGCTGAAATTAAGTGGCCAGATGCCCAGTTTGTATTGTAGGCTATCACTGAAAAAGAGTGCAGGAGAAAAAGCATTCACTCTTTCCTCTATCTCTTAAATCCACTTCGGGGATCACTCTCTCCAGTCAGGGACTTTAGTATTTCCCTCCAGACACCTTCCTCCTCCATAGACATAGAACAAGACACAAGCAAGAATTCATCACACACACAAGACCAAAGGGAATACCAGAAAAAAGGAACAAAATAGAAATCCAAGGGGAGGGGAAGAAAGTGGAATAGAAGGAAAATAATCAAGAAAAATCAGAGACACCACAGGAAATGAAATAGAGAAGTTGGGTAGTTAGTATATGAGATTGGAGATAGGGGGGAGAGAGAGTACAGGTAAATGAGGGATATAGAAACAGCCAGGGAAATAATATTTTAGAACCCAAAATGAAACCAGGCAAGACAGAAAAGGAACACAGCAGGTGAAATGAAGAAGAGAGGGAAAAAGATAAAAAGATTTAAGAAAACTAAACCCTCCCCCAGAATTAAAAAGAAGTGAAGGACGAAAAAAAAGAGTTAAGATAGAAACAGAGGACAAAAAGACAGTGCAACCTCATGTGCCATACTCCTCACCAGAAAAAACAGAATAATCCAGAGTGTCAACCCTTTCTACCAAAGCTGAAAAGTTTTAGAAGTGAAATTTGAGATTTTGCGAACATGAGGGGGGTAAAAACGAGAAAAAAAAAGAGTACTAAAAAAGGAAAACGCCAAAGGGTATGGGGCGGTTGAAGAGATCGAGAGAGGGAAAAGTTGGCAGTCTCTTGGGGGAGGAAACAGAACGAACACGAAGAAAGGAGCAAGCATGGATCAGATAGAGGTGATCGTGCTCATATCGCGCCCATCAGCCACGGAACCAGTGCACTAAAGAGTTGGGTAGAAGATTCATGTCAGTAAAGAGAAAACTCAAGAATGGGAGGAGGGGCAAGACAGTCTAAGCTCACCTAACGGCAACAGTAGCCGATATTCCCAGCAGAGCCCGGTTGCGAAACGTCTTCTTGCGCGTTTCCACCTCGGTCTTGACCTTCTTTGGGTTGGGAGCATCCGACTCCTCAACGGGCGCCTCGCCCTCCTTGACCACAGCGGTTCCGTTAGCACCAGTCGTCGCGGCGCCAGCGTTCTCCTTATCCGCATCATCGGCAACCGAAATGTCCTTCACCTTGCGCTTCGACTTGCGACCGGCCACAGTCTCGACGACTTCGGTAGTAGTGGTAATGGTGGTAGTGGTGGCGGCTTCCTCGCCGCTGGCAGCCGCCGATTCGCTGAGCTCCTTCTTAGCATCCTCGACCATCTTCTTCGCTTCGTCAATCGCCTTCTTGGTCTCTTCGGGAGTCGGGGCGCCGGGGGCAAACAGCACTTCGTCGCTGGCCTCAACCTCCTCCTTGACTTCAAGCTTAGCCTCCTCGGGTTCGGGAACAGGAGTCGTGGCGGCGGCGGCAACGGCGGCAGCCTTGGCCGCGGCGGCCTTGGTAGTCCTCGAGCTCTTCTTAGTGGGGCTCTTCTCTTCAACGCTGGCGAGAACCGACGACGCACGCTCCGATGCCTCTTCGTCGCCTGCCACCGAGGGCTCGAGCGACACGGACTTCTTGGAGGCCCGCTTTCGTGGGGTCGCCGCAGCACGCTTGGGAGTCGGGGCGGACGGCTTCACGGGGCTAACAGATCGGCGGCCTCGAGAGCGGGCCAGAGAGGTGACGGGAGGAGGCACCAGGGTGGGAATCTGCGACTTGAACTCGAAGCGAGGAGGAGCGGCGATCTTCTTAGGCGGGCTGGCATCGCCAGCCGAGGGACCCGGGATGGGCTCAGGGTCGAGGAGAGCCTGAATCCAGATGGTGATGCCGTACTCCTCAGCCAGGGCCATAGCCTGCTCCGGGGGAATCCACACGTTGCCGGCAGTCTCGTCGGGGCTGGTCGTCGGCAGGCTCTTAATGTATTTCCGCTCCTCTTCCTCTTCCTCGACTTCCGCGTACGGGAACGTCGCCTTGAACATTCCAGTGGCAGACACGTAACCGTCGTGGCTGCGTCGCATCAAAAAGTAGCTGTTGGGGCTGGGCTTGAAGATTCCCGATACGATCCCCTTGGGGAGGGGCGCGCGAAGATGGGCATAATCGAAAACGCCGACGACTCCCGAGTCGGGCGACGCGGATCCGGTCAGCTTCGCGGTGAGTTGTGTTTGGCCCAGGCGACGACGACCAACCAAATCAGCATCTGTGGAAAAGAAAAAAGGGGGGGCGGAGATGACGTTAGTACTCGGGACATGAATGGGCGATTGATCTAATCGCGGCGATAAAAGTGTGCCCGACATTGAGGCCCGCGACGGTGAGGATGAAAATCATCGCCTATGGCAACCAAGCACAGGATGGTGTAATTGGAGGGAGTAAAATCGTACAGTCTGGAAGATTCTCAATAAGAAGCATATTGAGGCGCGAAGGGAGCGACCGCTTGGGTGTTGAGGACTTCATCGCGACAGTATTGGCAGCCACAATCGAAGGAAATAGTAGCTGTGATGGCAAAGAAACTGTGCAAACAACACAAGCGACCCGGAGTGTAATACAGTGCCCGCGCGTCCAACGGAGATATTTTTCCTTTTCCCGAGTCGCGGCGCAAGGGAGAGTCGCAAGCGATCGAGGTCGATAACAAAAAAGTGTTCAAGGTTGGCGCGAACGAGAACCTCAAGGAAAACTATACACGGTTGCAAACAAAAGCTCGTTAAAAAAGTCAGATCAAGACACACAAGGAGGCCCGAAAGATGCGTGAATGCGCTGAATGAGACCATGTCAAAAGGTCAGGGATCAAGGGGAAGGGGGGCGGAAATCTAGAATTGGGATGTAAGTATATACTGTACTGACAAATATTGGTGGCGAAAAAAAGCGCGACAAGAACTGAAGATACAACAACCTCAGGAGAGAACGAAGATAGCTTCACAAAACGGAAGAGGAAAAAAAAAACCAGGAAGAGGTGGAAAAGAAGGAGAAATAAAAAAGGAATTTTAAACAAGGAATATCAATTGGAGGGTGTTTGGTATGGGAAAAATCCCTGGCGTAACTTGGGCGGATTCGTCAAGTGTGATAGGACAGCAAAGCGTGAGAGACAGTGAGAGTCACGTAGCGAGGACGAACAGGAACGTGTCCGGGACCAATCTGGGGCACTTGGAGTTCCGTGGAGCCCAGTAATTTTGGATATGAACAAAATTAATGACAGCTTGAAAAACTCCAGGATCCAGGAGGCCAACAATTACACGCATAAGAAGCGCCAAGTTTACGGTATAGTAGCAGAACCACACAAAATGAAGGGACAAAGGAAACAATGAAGCCACTGAAGAGTTCAAGTGATAGCAATAGAGTCAGTGAAGAAGGAAAAGGAATAATAAATCATTGGACTGTGAAAGAGATAACGGCCTGATGATTTTGGGGGGTGGAAAAAGAGAGAGTGAGGATGAGGGGGCGGAAGAGAGGAGACACACTCCTCCTGTAGTACCAGTAAGCAACACAAGAAAAAAAAACCGGTGACAGACACCAAATTATCACGAAACTGGACAGTTCACAGCTGTTTCTAGCGCCCACTAGGAAGAAGAATCAAGTCTGTGCTTGATTGAGAGAACGGGGGGGTGTGCAGAAAAAGATTTATGCAGACAGGCGAAATGGGGGAGGGTGAAAAAAAAAAAAGGAAAAGTGAGAGATGAAGAAGACATTAAAGGGAGCCAATAGAGAATCACGGATCAGGAGTCAAATGTGGACAGGGCTAACTCTATGCGGAATAGCGTATATGAGCTCAGGCGGTTGTTTGATACATGAGTATCTTTGCACCTCGTCTCTGCTTTGTAGATACATATTTCACTAACAGAGTGCCCAACCCAAAGTGCTCTCTCTTTCTTTAGTCCATTCAAATTAGGTTAATCAGCCGGAAAATTCATGGGAGAACGGCACACTTCGCTGGGAACAGGGTCGGCGTAGGGCGTGACTTTGGTTGCCATGGCAGAATGGTAGTGGGCTTTGGTACCTTGTTAACGGCGGTATTCCATACGGCGGGATTCCCAAGGTCACGGGATTTGACGATGTCCACAGAAGGACGTGACAGTTGGATGTATGTCAGAATGTCAGTCATATTAGATGTCCGATATGCTATTCATGTTCTGTGCAGCATTTCAGGTCCAAGCCAACCCAAGTGGTCAGTTCGGATGCACAGTTGGCTCTCCACCTTCTCCCGCGTTGTCACTTTGACTCTTTGCTGGCAAGATGCTGTCAGGCCGCTACGATATCTCGACTAAAGTCACCATGTTTACTGTACAGCCCAACCAACCATGTAGCCTGAGATGATGCCATTCCCCGTCTCCCCAGTCTTCGTTCTTGACATCTGCACATGCCGCCGTCCTCATTAACTGGCTCCCATATGGTCGTGGATATGCCCCGGCTCCCTTCCCTTCGTTCTCATGCATCGTTCTTCAGCCTCTAAGGCAGGTACGCGGGATCTTTGACAGGGCCATGAGTGAAACATGTTTGGGGTTTTGCTCATCGAATCATCAAATCATCAAATGACCGGAGTGTTCCGCAGTACAACGCACGTACAGTCTGGAGCTTGGGAGGAGGGGTTCGCGTGGTTGTCAGCGAAAGAGAGCGGTGTTGCTGAAGTGTCCATTTCGGCTTTAGCCTGACTGTCGGTATCATGCAGCATGCCGTGGGGGCCTTGGGCATCAGTAAGGTGAGGAGAAAATCTTTCGCCGTGGTGAGTCGCGTTCACCGCCAGGTCATGTCCTGCATGATCAAGGTGGTTCTGCGAGTATGAGGCACGGATGATTGTTAGGGTTAGGGTCAAAAATCCCAAAGCTTCAACTTTTTGCGATCCTCTGCCCTATGCCAGAAGCTAGAACCCCATCTATTCCGCTAACCACGCTGCGCGCTTCCAGGACTTAATGATATCGATCGCTCTCCACGGTAAAGTAGCGGCGTTCATGATGCCATCACATGTTGCCTGCCGCTTTTAAGCTTACTGTCGGAGGTTCCAGAGTTGCACGCGCCTGACAAACTACATCGTGTCTTCATAATCCAGAAACTCCAGGTGTTGGTGATTAGGATGGGCTGGCCTCATAGCTGAACGTCTGGCCTCTCATACTAACAGTGTCGGATCGGGTGCGCCTTTCGTATGTCGCGGCTAATAGATCCCCCGATGTCGATAGCAGGGCCAAATAGGAATCTTTTCTAACAGCTACGAAGTCGTACCTGACCCGCGTGCAAATTCTTTCCCTTTCAAGAAGCATTAGCAAGCAAGGCCCATGAGTTCCGCGGGTCCAATGGATCTGATATGTCCGCCGAAATAATGTTGAAAGACGGAGATTATGCAATCCGGCATTACCGTGGACGGTGAGTGTGAAGGCAACCGGTATACAAGAGTCGGTGTTGGAATACAGGAAAAGTGGTCAGAATGGAAGCGTAGCTTCACTGGCAATACCATTAGCAAAGGTAGGGGTAAAAAGACAAAATGAGTTGTTGAGGGATATGAGATACTAAGCTAGAATGGATGGGGGAAAGCTTCCCTCTTATCCCCCATGGGATCCAGGCTTCCCCCTACCTGGATCCCAGATGCCTCCAAGGCTCATCTTCCCATACTAGGCTCTTCATAATCGCATATTGCGTCCATCAGTCTTCCCTAGGCTCTCTATCGCAGCCTGTTCTTTGTCATGACCTTCCGACTGTACAAAGAATATTATTACATGAAATATTCCAATATTCAACAGTCGGGATGTTCCTCCAGTCATCGACCTGGTGAATAGAGAGGAAATGAATCATCGCCAATCAAGCCTCTTCGTCACTTAGCCATACCAAGCACTAGCCTCCACCAATCAACCCTTCGCCTACTCGACTATCTAAACTCAGCTTCCCAACTCACACTTTCAAACTGACTTCTCCTTACAAGAACATCCTCGTTGTCGGCGGTACTGGCTCGATCGGCTCGATCGTGCTCGACGCCGTGCTCAACGAGCCCTCCTTCAAGGTGTCCGCCCTGCAGCACGACACCTCCAAGTCCATGCTGCCCGCGACGGTCAACGTGATCACCAGAGCCGAGTCGTACCCGGCCGAGGACCTGGTCAAGGCGTTCAAGGGCCGGGACGCCATCATCAACTGCATGCCGTCGCTGGCGGTCAGCCACCAGGACCGCTTCATCGGCGCAGCGATCTCGGCGGGCGTGAAGCGCTACGTGGCGTCAAAGTACGGCCTGAACAACAACCGGCCGGACGCGCGCGCGCTCGACTCAGTCTTCCACGACAAGTTTGGTGGACACTTGGAGAAGGAGGGCCCCGTCTTCAACGACTTCCTTGGTCTGCCGAAGAGAACTCTGGATGATGTCGTCTAGGAGGCACTGGACTCTTTCAAGTAGAGCGAAATGTCGATTGAGTCGCGGTTATCTAAATTGGCAAATTGTATATATATGTGGACGCATGGCTACAGTAGCCAAGGTGAATCAAAATATATTCAAGTTGGGAAGTGATGAGTGATGCTATCAGTGCAACTGAACATTAAGTTGATCTAACTAAAGAGAGTATTAGTTGAGCAACCCTAACCCTAAACACAATTAACCCCAACCAACCCTAAGTCGTGCACAAACAAGCCATTCTGTAACAAGCTCAGAGCTCTCTCTCTCCATGATCCGAGCCAACAAGTTATGTCAAGTACCTAATCTATAGAAAGGACAAGTAGTTCAAGTCAGATAGGACATAGCTAGGGAATGAGAACAGGATACTCCAAGTTACCTCCACATCAAGATCATTGTAGTGAATCACTCATCTTCAGGGCTTGTCGGTCCCCTAAAGGTTGAAACAAACCAGAGTCTGGGCCAGCTCCGACCCTTGTAGCAAAGCAAGAAGCATGCCCATACGAGGCTTGTGCCCCTCCAAGATTCCCACCTTTTAGGCCCCCTCCCCCAGTTCGCTTTAATACCAGTGGCCAGAACTTCAAACACACATCCACTGATTTTCTTCCCTCCTCGAACTTTTGACTAACAAGCATCTTCTAGACCTTTTCTGTTTCTCTTTTTTTCTTTTCCTCCTTAAGATACCTATTTTCAGCAAATTCACAGTTCACGACTTGACGATACCAACGATTTCTCTCTGTACAGACCGTCTCTCTTCTTCTCTTCAGCTCTAAGCCTCACCCCCAAGCATCATTGACCATGGCTTCCCATCATGATGACGATACTATGCCCGAGGAGACTCAGGGTTACAAGCTCTCCCAGCCCAAGCAGAGTCTGGCTGCTTATCAGAATATGGGTACGTTCAGGATTGGAGATTTTGGATCACTTGCTTCCTCAGCTACTGGAGCTGTGATGTGCTTTCCATTGAGGCGGTCTACCCCTCCTTTTTGTCTCTTGCAGGACAGCGTGCATGTTCCCCCCCCTTTTGGTTCTGCTCTGTGAACTGGAGCAAGAGTTCCAGTAGTTTGGAAGCTCCAAGAGACCGGTGCTTTACCGAATCTTTGCTGTTTGGCTTCACAGAAAGCTCTTGTGCAACAAACCCCGGCCCGCAACCGCCTCCTGTTTTCACTCTCACCGACCCGTCCCCTGCCTCTAACAAAACAACCCGGTCCACCTCTCCAGATGCCAACGACGAATCCCTCCAGCGCTACAAGCAGTCCCTCGGCCTCGTCGGCGGCCGTGACCTGTCCGACGCGGCCGACCCCCGCGTGTGCATCATCCTGAAGCTGACCATGGAGGTTGCCGGCCGCGACCCCGTCACCATCGACCTCTCACAACCCGGCTCCGAGGCCACGCTGAAGGACAAGCCGTTCAAGATCAAGGAGGGCTCCATGTTCACCATGGTGGCCACCTTCAAGGTGCAGCACGAGATCCTGAGCGGTCTGCACTACGTCCAGGTCATCAAGCGCAAGGGTATCCGCTTGAGCAAGGACTCGGAGATGATTGTACGTGTACACCGGCAGACCGCCTTTTTGCTTACACTCTTTCGTACTGATACACCGTGACACGATTATAGGGTAGCTACGCCCCCAACACCGACAAGCAGCCTCTCTATGTCAAGAAGTGTAAGTCACCTCCTAATAGCTGTGTTGTTTTGATGTTTGATCACAGCTTGGACTAACACTCAACTATTTCTTTTTCCCGTGGTTAGTCCAGGAGGAGGAGGCTCCCTCCGGAATGCTTGCTCGCGGCCACTACAACGCCCTCTCCTCGTTCGTCGACGACGATAAGAAGAAGCACCTGGAGTTCGAGTGGTCCTTTGACATCTCCAAGGACTGGTAGTTTCGGAACGATAGGCCCAGCAAACAAACGAAGGTCGAAGCCTTCCGACCAATAAAACCTGTTCAGAACTGCCACGATAGCGCCACTGCCCCCAAGCTATACTATAAAGTTTCCGAACATCGCCGGAATAAGGCTCCGGGTGTGGTAGTAGATGATCAAGCTCTATCAATGAGTGCACGAGCTGGAATGCGGGCGGGGGTTAAAATTGACGAAAAGATCCCCAGGAGGGACAAGCATAGCGGTAGTGTGGACGATCTGTGGACTTGAATTTTGTGTATAGTTTTGTAGAGATCGTGACTGAATGTCTCTACGGGGGTATTTAGATGTGAATAAGGAGAGCATGAGCAATGAATGACACAATTATTTGTCTTTCTATCTGAGAGTTCTATCTGAAGCAACTTGCTGTGAACCCGTAGCACTGTACTCTACTCATGGGACAGGAGGGGGGCGGCAGAAACAGAAAGCTAGAGCACGTGCTCCTGGCCCTGAGCGACTGCACGGATTTTAAAGAGCTCTTCACGACCTTGGTATTCTTGAACACGGGCTTTTTGGTCCTGTGCAGTGGGCATAAAGATCTTGAAAGAAAAAGGCGTTGTTGTATTTGTCGGTTGTCTCGCTATGCTAAAACCAATACTACAAAAAGTAATCCGGTAAGGCCCCGGTCTCCGTCACCTTGTCGGTCGGCAGAATGTCCTTCTGGGTATCGTTCTCCGGCGCCGCGGAAAACGTGTTGAAGTAGCGCTCGCCCTGGTCGTTGACCTCGAGCACACTGGCCAGGTTGCCGCACCGGTAGCAGTAGTTCGGCGCGCTCCACACCGTACTGAGCTGGCCGTCGTAGAGCACCTGGAAGCCTTCCTGGCACAGCTGGTGGGCGCGCAGGATGTGGCGCATGTTGTTGACCTCGAGGAACTTGCGCACGACCTGGGCGCCGAACGTGTACCCGGCGCCGCGCGGCGACAACGAGAACTCATCCTTGTCAGGGTCCGGGTCGGACCACACGAGGTCGGCCATGGGGCCCTCGTGGGGGATCTCGCGGAAGCGGTCGATGATCTTGATCTGGTCGATGGAGTGGATCGACGGCGACAGGCCACCGTGCACGCAGAAGATCTCGTTGTCGATCACCACGCTCAGCGTCAGGTAGTCGAACATGTCGGTGAAATGGTGCCACACGTTCGCGCTGTTGTACTTGCGCGAGCACTCGGTGTAGAAGCCGTACGACTGCGTCACGCCGCGCGACTCGTGGTTGCCGCGGATCAGGTGCACACGACTGGGGTATCGAAGTTTTAAACACACAAGCAGCGAGATCGTTTCCACGCTGAACATGCCTCGGTCGACGTAGTCACCTAAGGAAGGCACACAAACGAGAGTTAGACTCGAGACACTGAGGCGGCCATGACCCCGCAGTACACGACTGAACGGGGGGGTATGGAGCGACACATACCAAGAAACAAGTAGTTCGTATCTGGACAGTAACCTCCGATTTTGAAGATTTCTATTAGATCGTAAAATTGACCGTGTATATCACCGACCACGGTTATGGGAGCGCGAACATGGACGACATTGCTTTCGCGCATCAACAGCTCTTTTGTTTTCGCGCAGATCGCTTCGATGACCGACTCGGCGAGTAGTTCTCGCTTGTATAGACGGGCGATACATTCGTCCAAGTCGACGGAGGCTACAGCCAAGCAAGAAGACAAAAAGTTAATTAGCCGCCACGACGCATTTGTGACCCAAACACACGAGAGGCGGCGGCTCACCTGGTAGACTGGGCATGATGATCTGTCGGAGCTACTCTCCTCCTAGAGAACAGGACAGAGAGCAACAGCAGCAGATTCGCAGCGAGTGCGCTTGAAGATCGTACTTCAAGATCAGTAGCAAAAAGTTGACGCGGCCGAAAGGCTGTTTGCGGTGATTGCTGCTGGTTCGTAATCAGGGTGGCACTGGGAGAGAAAGGAAGGGTATTTGATGCCTTTGGCCGTTATCAGCAGATCTAGCAGGCACAAGATACTGTATCAGGGAAACAATCATGATCGGGGGGAGAAGATAAATAGGAGAGTTAGAAGGTCTTGAGAGGGAAAGACAAGAGAAGACGAAACTGAGGGACTGGTTGTAATCAGGGAAAAGCTTGCTGTTGTATCCTGCACACCCTATCCCATCTGGGAACAGGGGATAAAGAGGCCAAAGCAAACACCAGAGAAGAAAGAGGCTTCAACCTCAGGGTATATATCAAGAGAACATGTTGGATGTACTAAACTTTCTTAAGAAAAAGTACCTTGGTTAACCAAGTATCTGAGGGGGATAGTTGAAGTCGATCTCCCTATCTTGATGGATTTATCAATCACTCTTGCTGAAAGAACCTAGGAAAAAGTTGGAGAAGAAAATAGCGGGGGATGCCCCTGGAAAAGGCCACAGCCGCCACCAGCTGCCAGGCCGGAATGTGCCATACAGTACATAAACAGTACACACACGGCCATCCCTGTTTATAAAGAATCTCCTGGCCCCAAAGTCGCCTCATGTCCATGTAATGAATCTTTTCCATTCTCTTTCCTCCTCTTCCATACCTTTTTCCCATTTTCCCACATGTGTCAACCCCTCATTTTGCACCTCCTGTTCTGGTTTCCGCATTTGGCCAGCGTTTGAAAATCCGTTTCCTCCCAAATTCGCTGACATTTTCCCTTCATCTTTTCCGTCTTCTGAACAGGTCTTATCAGTTAGCTTTTTGCTAACAATATCCTGTGTTTGAAAGGCGCAGCCTGATGCCATTGGAAATGGCTGTGTTCCGGGCTAGTTTGAGTGGTGAAGCTGCTCCAGACATCGTCATTGATGCTCGTTTCCACCCCAAGCACCCTCAGTCAACATGGAGAAGAATCCCATCTATTTCGACAAATCTGGTACTCAGATGTCTTCAGGTAGGCTTGAAGAGGCTCTATGCTGTCTGATCGGTCCATCACCAGCTTGGATGCCCTCAAGATTTGTCCCCTTTCCATTCCCGTTTCCCCAGTGAAGAGAGATATGTGTGCTCCGTATTCCACCTTGTTTTGTCTTGGATTCTCCTGCAATCCCCTGTTCATTGTCACCTCTCCACGATGCCTTTCTACATATCGTCAGACCAACACTTTCAAGACCCAAGGCGCCGGATAGGGGACACACCGGCTCCGTATCTTGCTATATTCACTGGAATTCCCACATTAGTTGCATGATGACCTCCTCCTTCCGTGATACGGGATGGTTCATCCTGAGCCTTTACGTTTTGATACTACTTCCACCCCCAAGACAGCTTCTTGCGTAGATAGCAAGCAGACACAGCTTTCCCCTTCAGAGACATTACCAGTGCTGATGACAACCCGCTGCTTTCTGTTGACATTCTGACTGCCACAGAAAAGTTGGAGAGCACAGTGGAACGCCAATGCATTCAAAGGGTTCCCATATCATTGCATTTCCGTTTGATAGATACCGTCAATGGCGATGTTGCTTCGCTGGCGTTACTCTGGATGCACCAGCCATATGTCACGTGACTAGCGTTTCCTTGCCGGAATTTAAGCGCGCAACTCTTGTTTTCCCCCCGTATCGTTGCAAGCCACCAGTACTTGTATGTAGATTTTCGTGGCCTCCAATTTCTTCGCTTGGATCTCCCGCCTTCTCTGTATTACTTCTCGGAATCAGTCATATCTCACAACTTCCCCTTCACGTACCTCCTGGCTGTCTTTTTCCCCCAATATTTAGTTTTTCTTGTGTATACAGTCGAAATTCTCCTCCCACGGCCAGGTTTCATACTGGTCTGTCTCCTTTTTGCATTGCATTCACATATCCTTGGCCAGTGGGCGACCCGTGAGACTACCTGTGATTCTTCTTGCCGTGAACGGTCCTTTCAAAGTTCCTTCGGGGCTATTCTTCTTCTCCAAATACATTTGCTTTCTGCTGGTCTTCCGCCGCTTGTTTCTGCGCCGTTCCGCTTCTCCTGGTATCATTCCCTTGCTGCTCGACTGTATCTCCGCTGCATGTGGCCCGGCCTTATCGACACTGACCACAACACAATCAGCGTGGGTGATCCCGAAATCTGGGGCAATTCCGATCACGTCGTTGCCACCGAGATCATCCTCACCAAGATATCTTTCCATAGCGCTCCTGTCGATCGCTGTTTGAGTGTCGTTGAACCCGGTGGATTTTTCTTGGTGGTTGGCGATACTCTTTTGCTTCTTCTCGCTCTGACCTTCGGTAAGTCTGTCCGAAGCCCAAAGAGGACGCAGCCGAGTTTTTCTTGTGTTTCCCACCTTTTCGGGATGGAGTCATGCGCTGGGCTCCACCACGCGACTATTCTCTTTGCGATCGTGCCCCCATTGGTTCGCATGCCACGACTTGCATTCTTCATGTCGCTTCTTGTGCTCCAAGCTGACCTGTCGCTGTCGATGCTTCAGTTTGCTGCTTTTTGATTGTATATGCTCTCTTGTTTAGAAAGGTCTATTCACTTTACCAGGTATGTTCTGTTTCCCCTCTTCAACGACATGCTATGCTCTGTACTAGCCATCTTTGATGTTGTTTTGGACCTCTTATTGCCTTCTATTCTCTGCTTTCAAGCCTTCCTAAAGTACCTGTGTCTTTATGTTGTTGTTATCTATCAATGCTACTTAATGCCTTCCCCTTTTTTCTCATGTGCTATGTACCCTGGCTTTGTTATGATGCTAATCCTCTCTGCTATATCCCAGCCCTTTCCTGTCGTTACATAACACACATTCCACGACTTTCTTCACCACGATCCTTACCTCGATGCTGCCCCCTATCTTGTGATATGGCTGCTGAATCCCAAGGGGCAGATGTGGTTCGTGAACCTCGTGAACCCGTTTGCCATAACTGCGACGAACCGGGCCACTGGACTATCGGCTGCCCAGAACCGCTGCGCAAACGACCTCCGTAAGTGGTGCCGCGGCAATGTCATTGGGCAAGGTGCCGCCTGTACTAACATCTCTGCATTCGGACATTATCAGTCCACCGGCAGCCACGCCTTCTGGTGGATCTAATACAACACCATCCTCAAATCGACCGCGCCACGATTCAGCCTCACATGGAATTGCGAACCAGAGCTACCCACAATATAACCACAATCCCCACTCCGGCCCGGCATACCATGCTCCTCCGCAGCCCGGTTATCCCCACCCGACACCTCCGCCCGGATACTACGAAGCAGCGCCGCCCCCGCCGTCTGGCCCGCCCCCACCCCCTCCACACCAGTATGGGATACCCCCTCCTCCCATCGGACTAGACACTCCTTCGGCTCCACCCCCAGGGCACTATCCTAACTTGTCCGGACCCCCTTTACCGCCGCCTCCGTTCCCTCCCCATATTCCACCTCAACCATACGGCCACGCCTATGCCTCTTCGGCACCATCTCCGTACCATCCCCCGATACCCCCTCCTGGATATCTTCACCCACCTCTGCCGCCTGGACCCAGTTATATGGGACACCCTCCGCCACCTATGCCGATTCCACCTGGTCAATATGTTTACCCACAGACAGGACCACCACCGGCTCAATATCAATACTCCCCCGGACCGCCAGGCCCGTCGCCTAAGCCACATTCTAACTGGCGGCAACAATCTGGGACGCGCCATACTCCTTCACACACACACGAGCAGAAACCCCACCACCCCAAGAAGAACAGCACCAGCGACAATGCCTCATCGGCTGTGGCTCGTCCTGAGCTGAAGGGGCACTCCAGTCTCCCCCCGCGACCACCTGTCCAACTGCCGAAGCATGTTAAAGCCGAGAATGTTGGGGTTGACCGCTACGATCATTCCGAACAGCCTGGAAAGCAAAAGCATTACGGCAATCATAAACAGGCGCGGTATGGTGGCACCGGAGTGATTCAGGAGAAGTATAAAGGAGACTACTCTCAGCCTTCTTCGCTCAAGGGATCTCCTATGCCCAAGAGCGTGAAATCGGATAGCGTAGCTGATTCCCCGGATGGAGGATTGCACAGTTCACGGGCGGGTGTCAACGGCTACTCGAAAAATCCCGAGGAGAAACATAAAGTTGGCAGCAACGGAACTTCGGAAGAAGACGGCGAAGATTCCGAGGAACGGGAGAGTCGGAAAGGGAATTCCAACTGGATCCCCCGGCGCTCGGCTGAAGAGACTGCGAAGTTTCACCCTTCTGAACCTGTCGATACAGCCACGGAGCACGGCTCGCAGCATCTGCAGCCACTACCTCCGAATCCTGCTCGGTCCGGTTCCATGTTACCGAAGAAACCGGAGTTTTCCAAGGACATGACCGCTGACCACAGAGGATACATGATTTCCAAAGAAGACCGGAACATGGCTATGGGTGCAGGGTCAGAGCATAGATCTTATTCTGGGGTATCCAACTTCTCCGAGAAAAATGGACGAAATGAGCTGTCCAGGTATGGCGAGACGCATCGTGCGTCTCGATTTGACGATTCGCCGAGTCACACTTCGTATGACCGACGGTCCCCGCAATACCGGAATTCCGCAGTGTCAACACCGAACCAACTTGACCGATATCGACCTTCACGCGACGATTCTCGGCGGCCTGGCACCCACGACCATGCGCGACGGCCGGACGATGAATCACGGCGCGATCCCGAGCCCGACTACTATCGACCTGGCGAGCGGTACTCGCGCCAGAAACACGACGCCGACTCCCCGCCGCCACGATCCTGGAGCTCGCGTGGACGGTCGCCGAACTTCCGGAACGGAGGGCGCGGGGCATATTCCCGGTCTGTGAGCCCGGATCGCGACAGCAACTACGGCCGTAGACGCCGCCGCGATAGCCGAGGCGACGGGGAGGATTTGACTGCAGCCTCTCTTGAGGCTCTGAACAAGTCGTCTGCCTCTCGCGGTGGCAAGCCCCGAAATAAGGATGGAGGTGACAGGGACGGCAACGACTCCGATCTAGACTCGCTAGAAGCCGAGCTGCTTGGTATAAGCCCAGGTGCTGGCGGCGATGAATCGCAAGACGAACGCAACAGCACACGTGACGAAGACGACAACGCCCGTCAGTCTGGCGGAGAGCGCGAGTCTCGTCGCCGGCGAGCTGCCACGCCGTCGTCATCAGCCTCCAACGGCCGGGCTCGGCGTGCACGACGCACCCCCTCGCCATCGCCGCCTCCCCATGCAGGGTCCGGGCGCTCGAAGAGCAAGAAGCGGGCTATGCGCGACGGGGACGACGACGACCGCGACGGCCAGGCGCCGCCTTCTGCTACAAAGAGTAGTGTTGGCCCCTTGCGGATGAAGAAGCGGAAGAAGCAGGTTGTTATGGACTCGGCGTTCAGGTATGTCCGTCTGGCTTGCGTGATACACACATTCTTTTGCTTGTGGTGTGATGGTTTTTTATATACTGACTGAACTCCTTGTTCAACCGTTAGTCGGCGCTGGTGATGGCATTTATCCTCTCTAATATGTCTTTTTTCCCTTGTGCATCTTCGTTTTGCGGATACCTATTTCTCTTTTTTGTTTTTTTCTTGCTCTTTTCTACTTGAACGACAGGCAAATGCATCCAGCGTTACTTCTGAAGGGTTTACACTGTTTGTTTTCTTTCTTTTTTTTCTCTTCTTTTCGGTGTTGGTATCATTAGCCATTGGGCTAGAGACGTCTTCGTTTTTCCGTTTTCAAGGGGTTCGGGTGTCTGCTGCTCCAGAGGAGTGTTTCCAAAGGCTTTTTATGTGCTGTATATCTGATCTGATCTGCGCTTTTATTTGCATTCTGTTTGTGTCCATGCATGGCTGGTCACTGGGTATTTCGACAGTGAAGTGAAGAGCCCAAGCAATGCCTTTCGATGGGGCCTGGCTCAGGCTCTTTAGATGTCCTTTTGCCCATGCCAACTTGGAGGCGACAAACTCTATTCTATCTTGGCTTTTTGCTTGGCTGTGATCCGTTCGCCTTTGGTTTGTCTCGCAACATGCATAGTCTTGGAGTTTAACTTCACGCGGGTACACAGTACACAGAATACGACTCCCTCCCCGCTCAAAGCAAGCTCTTACTTTTTTTTTGCTCCATTTTTGCCACATTCCGGGGCCATCGGAGGATATCTTTGATGGCCACCGTCAGGATTGTGGGGGATGGGGTGGGGAGGCGAGTGACTTAGGACGTGCAACCAAGGGTTGAAGGCTGGGCATGGAACGGGGGGATCCATTGAGGGACGACACTCCGTTGGATCCGGGCATTCAAAGGGCGGGTCCGGTGCCAAACGAAGCGGGTGGGTAAGCACGCTGTTCTGGGGGTCTCATCCGACCAATTGCCTGATTTGCGAGACCCAGGTTCGCAGAGTTACGGCTGCTGTAAGGACAATACATGCCGAGATAAGAAGGCATGAGATGACGGTGTTCACCGCCTATGCCCCAGGGCCGCTGAAAAGTCCACAGCTTGTGATGCTCCTGCTTTCGACATCATCTACTGCGCATGTCCGCGGGGATGGATTGCACTCAATCGAGAAGTCCCCGTTCGCTGGATACAGGCAATCCCCCCCCCAGGCTTCAAGGCGAAGGAATCGGGGGATCCGCTATAGGGGGTGGGAGAAGAGAACGCCCGACAGAAAGCCAGCCAGTCGTGGACCCTTGAGAGGTTTGCTCTTGAAACGGGACCTGTGTGTGTCTTGTTGGTCAGTCGAAAAGTTCATGATTTCGGAAGGATTTCACCGGTGACGGAGACCAAAGACGCAGGAGTCCTGGTCCGGGAAGTGTCCGAGATGCGGCGCTAATTGCAGTGGAAAGCGGGGGCTTTCTCAAACTCTTATGGGCGTGGTAGACTCGAATTGGGAATTTACGGCATTCGGGGAGTCACAGAGCATCGTCGTTGGAAGGACGAACGTGACGACGTCAGTGTTGACAACCCTAATAATTAGGGTCCGCACTAACACCGCCAGGTCCGACCAGGATTGAATGCTTTACGATCCCAGGAAACAACTGTTGGACCCGATTAGAAGTCCAGGCATTGAGCTATTTAATTGCTGGTTGCACATATACAGGGCTTCACGAGATTACCGCCGGCTTTTGGTTTTGCCACTCTCTCGTGGGACGGGGGCGAGAAGTTCTCTGGGCGGAAGCAACAATGGATCTCCAGCCTTTGTCCATCATCGAGAGACTTGTGTCCTAGGCAGAGATGGGCGGAAGGCGGCGTTCTGTCACGATTACCGAGGGAAACCTTTCGTGCGCCGGGACCACCAAGGGCCCGATCTGACAGCCGTGGAAGTGAGGTGAGAGAGAGTCTTGACTAGTAGACGGCTGGTGAAGCTAGTCATGGGCCACGATATGATACCTCGATATCCCCGGCGTTCGCTCTTCACCCCACCGTGATTCACAGCGACCACATGATGCGGTTAACCGACTGTGTTTTCGTCCGGCCTCAACGTCTTTCCCCCGAGATGGCCAGTGGAAAGAAAAGTGGGCAGGGGAAAAAACCTCGGACAACACTTTCAAGACTGCCCGTTCGTTCTCCACCCGACAACACCACGACCACGGCTCGGAAGCGTCCACGATTGCAACGATCTGAGTTCAGCAGCCGAGAAGTCCAACGAGGGGGCGTGATCCCCGCAAGCGAGATACATTCCAGCTGGGCCTGGAGCGGGGGACACACACACACACACATATATATATATATATATATATACAGTGGGCGGTTAAGCCGAATATCGAAGAGGCATCGCACGAGGTGAGTACTAGCGGACGAATGAGTAGTAGCAAACAGCAGAAGCAGAAAAAGAACACGGTGATCGGGTTGCTCGTTTACACTTGAAAAAAAAAAATCGGCGCCGGCGATCGCATCGCAAGTGGAGAAAGCGGGGGGGGGGGGGTGTGAATTACCAGAAAATCCCATTTCCAGGTATTCGATTATCTTTGTCATTGCCCCGTTACATGCATAGAGCAACACAGTGCCCGCACCGACGAAAAAAAACCGGGGATCACGGGGGGGTAAGAAGAAGATGCAAATCACGTGGAATTGAACACCCTGGAGGTTTTTCTTTGCTTGACAGCAAACTGCCAGCGTTTCATTTAAGGTCCAGACAATACGGTAAGTCTGTTGAATCGGACATTAACCAAGGCGGAAGAACTTGCGTGTCGACGAAGGAAACTCGGCAAGTCACCTGACCCATGGCCGTCGTTATCACGGTTTTGCTGTTTTGGATCTTACTCCCGACACCCCACTCACTATCGGGCCTCATCCCATGTTCACAACGACGTCATTGATTTTTAATGTCGACGAGACAATTCCATGGACCCTGAACTTGGATATCCCAGAACTGGCGATTTCAAGCAGATTCGGAAAAAAAGAAAAAAAAGAAGAAAAAAGGTTGTGTCTCCAAGAGAAGAAAAGCAACGGAGGAAAAGCCACCCGGATTTCATCGGATACAGGAACATCGTGAAAATATGGACGATAGGAGCAGATTCGAAAAAAAAGAAAAAAAAAAAAAAAGAAGGTGTCTACAACAGAAGTAAACCAACGGAGGAAAAGCCACCCGTAATTCACCGGATACAGGAATATCGTGAAAGTATGGACAATAGGAAGATAGAAGGCCATGGATTAACTAACTGAAAAAAAAACGAGAGCGTAAAAGTTGGATGAGTCATGCTAAAATTCTATATCGTGAAGGAAGACCTTGTGTGCAAATGAGCGTGATGTCTGCGTATATGACAGAAAGAAAAAAAGAGCGAAAACAATATATCGAGCGTTGGAAAGCAGTATTATCGTTCATTCATTCAGGGCTGGCTCGCCTCCCGCACGAGAACATGTACAGGCCGTTTCGACTTGCTGCTAAGGCTGGACAGCGCATCGGTCGACATGGCACGCTCCAGCGCAGCAACCCGCAGAGATGTGCCCTTGGACGAGCTCCGTGGCTGCCGCGCCTTGGCCTCCTTGTCGTATCTGACCGGGCTTGCCAACGGGCCGACCGATGCTGAGGCACTGCTGAAGCGAGACGACCGGCGACTGGTCCGGAACGTCGGCCGCCCCGCCCGGCCGCCGTCATCGTCGTCAGCCGGCGCAGCGTCCGGAATGTCCATCCACTTCCGCATCGACAGCAGGGTCTGCGCGTACTCGACCGCCACCGACGGCTTCGGCGACAGCGGCAGCGGCTTGTCCCAGGCATGCTTCTCGCCGGCGACAATGCGGAACGACACGCGGTCGCCGGCCGCGCCTTCGCTGCTGGCCGTGAGAGAGGTGATGCGGTCGATAAACCGCAGCTCCTCGGCAAGCAGCATATCGTACTCGCACAGACAGAAGTGGATCGGCGGCAGCCGGCGCACCAGGTCGTCGTCCATCAGCCCGGGCGACAGCCGCGGATCGGAGCGCGCCTCGCGCGACAGCGGCGGGTGCAGGTACGACGCGTCGAACATGTCGGTCATCGCCGGCGGCAGCGTCAGCTGCGGGAACACCGACGTCTCGCGCTTCTCGGCGCGCCCGATCGACAGGTCCAGCCCCGGGTAGAACAGCGCGAGCCCGGCGATCTGCGGCACGCGCGCCGGGTCGAGCGCGTACCCCCAGCGCGCGGGGTCCTGCAGAATCACCCACGCGCCCAGCGCCAGCGTGGCGCCGGCCGAGAACCCCGACAGCGCGATGCGCGCGGGGTCGACGCCGTAGTCGCGCACCGCGCGCTCGGCCAGCTGCACGATGGCGTCGGCGCAGTCCTCGACCGGCGTGGGGTGCGGGTAGCTGGGCGCCAGCCGGTAGTTGACCGAGAACACCACCGCGTCAAGGTCGTCAATCACCGCGCTGACCCAGCGGAAATCGTCCGTTCCCGCGCCTAGCACGTAGCCGCCGCCGTGGAAGTTGATGACGGCGGCCCGGCCCCCCCGCGAGGGCAGTCTCTTCAGGGGCACAAGGGGTGCGGCGGCGGAAAGCAGGTATGAGTCGGAGTGCGTGCGCACCGGCTGCGGCCGGTGGGTTGGAGAAGGACGCAGGTTGTTGGGGGACGACGTGGTGCTGGAGTGGATGAGGTTGGGGCGGTGATCGGGGGCATGACGAGAGGGTGTGGGCGTTCCCTCGACAATGCCGCTAGTAGCGGGGGGTAAGGGGGCAGTGGTGGATTGGGAGGCAGAAAGCCTGGTAGTGGTGAAGGTAATCGATTTGGGAGTGGCAGCACTACTGCTACTGTTGCTGCTGCTGCTACTGCTACTTTCCTTGTTATCAGTAGGTGATAAGGAGAGGCCGGCAATGGTGTCAGTGGTGGAGTGGATGTTGACTGAGGTGGTGGTGGTGGTGGTGGTCAGGGAGTTTGGATCCGACTTCCCAGCGTTGGTGGTTGCTGTGACTTCATAGTCCCCATCAGTGTGGCTGGTTGTAATGATCGTCGGGACAGCCGCACTGTTGTTGACCGAGACACTCGGCTGCTGTTTGCCGTCCTTGGTGGAATCCAGCGAGAAGGACGTGGACGAGGCGTTGAAGGTGGTAAAGGCAATGGTGGCACGTGAGTACACGCCATCAGGCACCCAGGTGTCGACGGCGATTTTGTCGCGGCCCCGCCACTCTTTCGACAGCGTCGAGTCGACCCAAACGGTCGTCCCAGCATAGCGCGGCGGCCCCGGATAGCCAGGTGCCGGGAGCACAAAAGCCAGGCTGGCCGCCGATCGCAGCGCCATGACGCGCGCTGCCAGCAGCCAGCGGGGGTAGCCATCGAACGACGTGGCATATTCGGGGCAGATGAGGGCACCGGTGGTGGTCACAGCGCGGCCAGTGCCTGCTGGGGATTTGACCACCAGCGGCGTGGGTGCTGGGCGGCGCGCGGTGGAGGCGGCGATCTGGCCGACATCGGTGGCAGCCGCGCGCGACAACGACGACGACACTCTGCTGAGCGGTGCTGAGGCGGGCGAGGCGCCAGGCTCGTCCTGGTACGGACTTATCACGGGGGAGAAGGTGTTCTTGCTCATGGCGGTGGTGTCCACGTAAGAGGCACCCGCCGGCGAAGACGATGGTGGTGGTGGGCTAGGCTGTGGAGACGGGAGGCAGAAGGGGAGGGAAAACGGCATAGGCAGCCAGCAGAGGGCACGGGGCCTCAGGAAAGCCACAGCCACAAGCGCGATGAAAGCCGGGAGTCCGAGCCAAGCGAACACAACGAGAACCCCACGGCACTGTGTAGCGTAGCGGAGAGATGGAAGAGTACCACCTCCTAATGCAGCTACGGGAGAAAGCCGAGCGAAACGAAATATGCGAGTTGGCTCCAGGATTGGCAACAGGCCTTGCCCTTGTTTTTCTTTTCTGAGATAGAGTTTTCAGCACAGGGTTTTCAAAAGACTGAGAGGCCGAGACGACGATCACAGATTGGCCAGAGGGCGCAGGCTACACTGCGGTAGTGGGAATAAGCCAGTAAGCACGCCCGGGGGGACGAGGGCTAACAGGAAAGCCAAAAGCCGAACGGAGGATACAGGTGGCCCCTACTCCAGTTGCCTCTTCCAAATCTTCAGAGTGAGATCTGGACCGAGAAGGAGAGAGACGAGAGAGAGGTACTCAAGACAGACACGGCCGGGAGATCGGATGTCCCAACGCCAGCCTGGAATCCTTGGAACGTTCGATACTGGAGACTTTGCTGGACACCAGACCCGTTCTCGGAAATAAAGCTGATGGAACAGAAGAGGCTATCCGGTTCCTATGAAGCCGAGGAATGCTTGAGGCCAGGACGGAAGACCAAAGTGTATGATTTAAGCAAGCTGAGGCTGTTGGAAGGACGGGATGAATAACGTTAATGCTTTTGGCTCGGGGCTAGGAGGACCCTGGAAAGATAAAAGATAAAATAATGAAAACAATGAAAATAATGAAAATAATGGAAATGATGAAAATAATGAAAATGATATTGATGGATGTAAGAGGATTTGGGAGACCCGTTGCAAACAATCACTGGCTGTTGAATAGAACACAACACCGTTTGTTCACCGCTTGTCTCACGGGCCGAGCAAGCAGCCGGAACGGCTCCCGGAAGAGGTGTGGAAGGCCTTAAACGGCTGTTATAATCTGGTTGTCACTTCCTGTCACCTGCAGCAAAGGCTGGACCCCTTGAACAGACGGGAGATAAGAATATGGAGAAAGACGATATGGAGATGGAAAGAAGTGTGCGGGCGAAAAACGAGGTCGAAGCAGCCAAAATCGTCAGATTAGGAACAAGAAGAAAGGGCAAAAAATATAAATTCAGAAACAAGGAAAAAAGAAAAGGAAAAAAAGGAAAAAAGAAACGAAACACAGAAAAAAAGACGATATAATGGGAAACCAGACGAAAACGCCGTCAGTATATGAACATCTATCTATCTAATCCCGCCCGTTAACGCAGGCAATGGAAGCTTCGGATGTGGTGGGATTCTATGGCAACGTGAAAATATCCCGACTTTTGGCGAGCTGCTGTGGCGGGCTTGGGCCGGGAAAAGCCAGGTAGAATGGCCTGAGAACGGCAGGTATATACAGTAGACAGACGGAGCGGCGGGCGTTTTGTGTCTGTCCGGCCCCCTCAGGCCAAGAGGATGGATGATGCTGTATGTTCGTTGGTGGTGTTCGTATTCCGGCGGGCTGATGGGGAGAGTGTGTACCGCGAGACCGTGCAGTTACTTGTCAGACAAGTAGCACCGTCCTAGAGCAGACTGTGTACACTGCCAGTACCAGTGACATCAGGCCAAGTACAAGCAGAAAACGCCGGCATCTTCTAGAACCGTCTGAAATAGCGAATTGTGACACAAAGAGAAGCAAATGAGCAAACGATGGCGAGACGTTGAAAAAAAGAGTGGACACACTATGCACATATCGCGGCATTCGTCTAACGGGGCCCTTGTTACAGAGCCCCCACACTGTCCGGCAAACATTTGCGACACTGTACCCAAAAAAAAACCGATGCCCCCCACTGACGTAATTTTCAGGCCACTGACACACACGCCCCCGCGCGCCAGATCCAGCCAATGAAAACGGCTGATGGAGGGGAGGGCTGGTTACTGGAAAGCAACAGGCAGGTGCGCCCCGGCTCGCTGTTTCTGCTTCACAAACGTGGAAGGAGCAGAAGATCATGGAAGGAACGAGAAGGCCGGCAGCGCGGTTAGCGATGTTCTAGAAAACATGCATAACCGCATCGAAGTGAAGACATGGCAGCGACGTCGCGAGAAGGCTTTCTTATCATTTTTTTTTCAAGTCTAAACTGTGAGATACGACCCTAGGTCCATTTGGCCCGAGATGATTAAGGTGTTGGAAATCGCGGTCTGGACTCTCTTTGGGGCTGGATTTCTAAGTTTTTTTCCCCGATTTCCAGGACGGCGAGGTGCCGGGCGTCGCCGTCGGCACCGACGTTAGTCGGGGGACGGGAGGAAGGAAGAGCACAAGGAAGAGAAGCAAAAAGACTGCGGGTCCCCTACAGAAGTTCTTGACTGTCGAATCCTTTGGTCGATGTATCTCCGGTGGGAATGTTATCTCTCGACCTCGTTAAATGGAATCGACCAAGAAGATAGGGACCATCGGAGTCGCTTTGTATAGTGCTGACGCATGCGGAACTCCTCAGGCAGGGGAGGAATCCTCCTCACTCCTCCTCGACTCCTCGATGTTCTGGTCCTCAGTCCTGGGATCAGTCCACGAAGGGCCCCAGCGCCTGGAATGCCACGGCAAACCGGCACCAGACACTATTCCAGCTGTCACATCTGCCAACCACGGTCTGGTCCAGTGTACGCTGCAGAGGGATCTTGCCAGACTCAGCGTAGCAGTGCAATATCGGAGAACAGCGTGAAATGGAAAAAATCCTGTTTGGGCGGGACTTGACTTACACTTATTGTGGGTTTATGCATTAATACATCATAAGGACTCCCACCCCCCCC
>LNGK01000008.1:2331624-2350251 GCA_001510575.1 Knoxdaviesia capensis | reverse complement strand
CCCCCCCCCCTCTCCAACCTTAGCTGGGTCCTGGTTATCGCCACGCCCCACCAACCTACCCTGACCTCTTCTCTTCTTTCTCGCTCGCATATGACGCAAAGAAGGGAAAAGCTCGGCTTCAACGGCCAGGACCTGCCTGAAATTGGGTGCATCGACAGGGGCCACTTAACCACGGGGGTACACGTCCGTGACCTGGGCCGACGTCCGAAGTGAGCAGCACGTCGCCGAGAAATGTCACTCTGTCGGTGCGGCTCTGGTCACATAGGTGTACCCACTCGAGCGCGAAAAAAAAAAAAAGTTTGTAGATTTCCAATCCCTTTGCAACACGCCCCCCCTATAGCGCTGTTGGTGGTTTGCTGTGCTCAGCATGCGGTCACCGTCTGAGTAATATCGTCATCTGCGTTCGTCTCCTAAGGTGTTAATCTAGAGATGGGGACACAGCACGAAGCACAAGTCAGACGCCCGTTAGCAAAATCCTAGCCCCGGGCCAACGAAGACGGTCGGTGTGCTGGTTCTGGCTGATTCTGCTGTGGTTGGGACTGGTCTTCATAAGATCTCCGGCACCCCCTTCCCAACTGCCAGATTTGCACTCTTTGGCCCACACTCTCTTCACTCTCCTCGTAACCAGCCTGTGATACCCATTAAGGACATACAGTTGATATCAATTCTTGTTTCTCTGAATCCTTCCATCCTTCAGTCTATCCTATATACACATCATCTCCGATATAAGGTTGCCCACTAACACCGGCCTAACCTCGCCAGCCCTCGCATCCATCGTTCTTTTCTGGATCAGTCCATCTTTAGACCGCCAGTTTCTTGGTCCATTGCTCATGTCCAAGATCTAGGGCTTGAGCGAAGAAGCAAGTTCCCGTGGCTTTTACGTTCTTACATCATAACCCACTGGCTTGTATACCACACCACTGTACCACACCACTGAAGGGGAATAAATATCAAACCGCCTCTCTCCCACCCATTCCTGGGCTCTCTCCTCTCTCTCATTCCTCTCTCTCCTCTCTTCTCTCTCTCTCTCTCTCTCTCTCTCTCTCTCCTCTCTTCTCCGTTTCTCCCCTTCTCCCCATACTCACTCATCCTCTATCGATTGCCTTTTTATTCGCCTTTCGTCTGTGGCGAGCGGCATATCTCTGTGCTCCGCCCTCGACATTATATCCCTCCTCCCGACTCTTTATTCCCTTAAACCGCGGACACGATATAACTCGCGGCCTCCTTTTCACCAAGTTAATATATAATTTCTGTTTCCCCCGCCACCGGTTTCCGGGCTCTCTCTTCCTCATCACCACCATCCCTCCCCCATTCCATCATATAGAAGTTCCGAGGGCTTCCGGCCTTCCACTCGCTAAAAAATGATGGGCCCCACCGTGGTAACCGGCACCATCGGCCGTCTCTCGAACGCCTTCAAACTCCCGCGGTCGCCGCTCCGCTCCGAAGCCAACAGCCCCATCAACTCGCCGCGCACATCGACCACCCACCGCCACGACACCGTCTCCAGCTCCGAGAAGCCCAGCCGCGCCAGCACCGCCAGCGACCGCGGCCGCCGCCAACACCGCCGCCTGCTCGCCGGCGTCGGCGGCGGCGGCGGCAGCGGTGCGTCGTCGCCGAAGCACAATAGCAGCCGGGACCGCCGCCACGACAGCGGCATGGCCCTGACTACCGCATCCCGGTCGAGCCAGTCCGACACCGCCAGCGAGTACAGCCTCGACAACGTGGTGGCGCCCGACCACCTGATGTCGCTCGCCGAGGTGGCCGAGCTGGCGCCCGGAACACCGGTCATGTTCCGCGCCCGCATCCACACCCAGCGCCGCGTGTCGCAGGCGCTCGACTTCGTGCTGCTGCGCGACCAGACCCACACCGTGCAGGGCGTGCTGGCCAACGCCTCGTCGCAGATGACCAAGTGGCTGCAGCACATCACCGACGAGTCGCTGGTGCAGATCACCGGCGTCGTGCAGGTGCCGCTGGTGCCGGTGCGCTCGGCCAGCCACCCGGACATCGAGATTGCCATTGACGGCATCCGGGTGATCAGCGCCGCCCACGACCTGCCGTTCGATAACTACCATGCTCCCGAGTCTATGCGCACGCGGCTGTCCTCCCGCGTGTTGGATCTGCGCCACCCGGCCAACCAGGCTCTGTTCCGTGTCCGGGCCATGGTGCTCCGCAAGTTCCGGGAGACTCTCGACGACGAGCGGTTCATTGAGATCCAGACCCCGAAGCTGCAGCCGGCTGCCACCGAGAGTGGTGCCGAGGTGTTCAAGGTCAACTACTTTGGCCGCAAGGCCTTCCTCGCCCAAAGTCCCCAGCTGGCCAAGCAGATGGCCATCAGTGCAGATTTCAACCGCGTGTATGAGGTGAGTTTCGTCGTCTCCCACCTTTTAAGTCGGGATGAAAAGTTGATCGGTTGATACTAACCAGCAATAACATTTTGTTTCTGTTTCTAGATCGGTCCCGTTTTCCGTGCTGAAAACTCCAACACCCACCGCCATCTCACCGAGTACATCGGCCTCGATATCGAGATGGCTCTGGAGAAGGACCACTACGAGCTCCTGGCCATCATCGACAAGACGCTGAAGGCCATCTTCAAGGCCGTCAGTGCTATGCCCGAGCTCGAGACTGTGCGCCAGCGCTGGCCCAGCACCGATCTGGTGTGGCTCGAGAAGACGCCCATCATCCCGTTCCACGAGGGCATCCAGATGCTCCGGGACGACGGAAATGACGTCGAGGAGGCCGATCTGTCTACTCGCGACGAGATCCGTCTGGGAGAGCTGATCAAGGCCAAGTACAAGACCGACTACTACATCTTGGACAAGTTCCCCGCCAGCGCGCGGCCGTTCTATGCCCAGCGGGTGCCCGGATCGGCCACGGCCACCAACTCATTTGATATCTTCCTGCGCGGCCAGGAGATCAGCTCCGGTGGCCAGCGGATCCACGATGCGGCTGCTCTGCGCCAGAGTCTCAAGGACAACGGCATCAGCGAGGTCGGGATGGAGGAGTATCTCTCGGCGTTTGATCTCGGAGCTCCGCCGCACGGCGGCTGTGGTCTTGGTCTCGAGCGGGTGGTCATGCTCTTGCTCGAGCTCGGCGACGTGCGCTACGCCACCATGTTCCACCGGGACCCCAAGTCCCTGCCGACCCGGCCGCCGGTGCTGCCGTTCCCGGCGGCGGACACCACCAAGTTCCAGCCGGCCGAGCCGGCGCTGGAGGACCTGATCGCCAACTACGGCGACTCGACCAACACGTCGTGGCTGGACCCGCGGTGGGAGATCTGGCGCCACCAGACCACCGGCGCGGCCATCGGCTACGTGCGCCAGGGCAAGCTGGTCATCACGGCCGGCAACCCGCTGTGCGACCCCGGCCAGTACACCGAGGTGGTGGCGGCGTTCATCGACTTCGTGCAGCACGAGCTGGCGCTGCGGCCGATCTGGATGCTGGTGTCGGAGCCGGTCGAGGCGATCCTCGCGCAGAACATGCGCTGGCGCAGCCTGACGTGCATCGAGGAGCAGCGCGTCGACACGTCCAAGGCACACTCGGTGGTGGACGCGCGCAAGTCGCGCCGCGTGGGCCGCGAGGGCATCAAGATCCACGAGGTGCGGCCGGACGACGACTTCCGCGCGCGCGTCGAGCCGCAGCTGGCGGCGTGGAAGGCCGGCCGCAAGGGCAAGCAGGTGCACCTGACGGAGGTGCGGCCGTGGGTCGACGACGCCCACCGCCGCTACTTCGCGGCCGAGAAGGACGGCGTGGTCATGGCGCTGGTGGTGCTCGCCCAGCTGGCGCCGCGCAACGGCTGGCAGATCAAGTGGGCGCTGGACTTCCCCGGCGCCGCCAACGGCAGCATCGAGGTGCTCATCGACCACGCGCTGTCGGCCGTCTCCGGCCCCGCCACCTTTGGCGCCGGCGCCTCCAAGCGCCTCCTGCCCGGCCACCACCTGCACGGCGCCAAGGCCGCCCTGCTGTCGCGCACCTACTCGTCGATCGTCGACGGCCTCGGCCTCGGCCGCAAGAGCGACTTCCGGTCCAAGTTCGGCGTGTTTGTCGAGCCGCTGTACATCTGCTTCCCGCACCGCGGTGTCGGACTGATGGATCTCAAGTCGGTGGTGAAGTTCTTTGAGGATTAACGTGGTGATGATCACGATTGGCGTCGATGAAAGGGGAGGGGTTTTTTTTCTTTTTGTTATATTACGTTAGCTGGGTTTGGGACTTGCTTGCTTTGCCTGTTTCTTTTCTTTTTTTTTTTTAAATCCTTTTCCCCTTTTCTTTGCTCTCTTGGGTTCCCTCGTTACATCGGACTTTTGTTTGGTTTATCACCACTTAAACACATATTTTGTCCGTCTTTTTAGCGGTCGGGGAAGATTTCTTCCTTTTTTTCCAGAGGGGCAGAAATTTGAGTTCGGGAAGATTTTCTGCTTGTAAATTGCCAGATCTGAAATAGGAGTTACTTGATAGATTTCCGTTCCTCATGCTGAACATCGTGATGTGTGGTGATGTGATCAGGTCTGAGCAACCCTAACCCTAAGGTAACTGTCTTGACAGATCTCTCCCCACAGCAGCATCACCGCGGAACTCGCAGTAGGAGACACGACGTAGAGGCAGCTACAGGCATGTAGGAAGGCGTTGCTGAGAGGCCGAGTCCGAGTCGGTCGATTCAATCTGGCACGACCTGGAAGCGACGCTCGCGTAACATCCAGGAGCCGTCATCTAATCTATTCACATCGACTCCGACTCACATCTCCTCAGCCCTGGCCGGTGAAGCATATCACGGGAGTTTGACACCGAAACAGACCTGCCATGGTGGGCCGATGCTATGTCCATCTCTCCTTCCAGTGTCATCTCCCCGGCCTCATCGGCTCCGGCCTTGAATATACCACACAGCAAGTGCTCCCCTCAAGCCTCACTATGTATATGCAGCTTGATATGAATTCTCCTTCCACTTATACCCACCCAAGCCTGGCTATGCCCGTCAATATATGCAAGGCTGCTTCCTAGAGTTTCTTCATGTCCATATTGCCCTGCCTTTTAGCCGAGATATATTAAACAAAACCGTCCTTGGCTCCTCCTGAAATCCCTTGCAGTGCCCCATTCCTTATCACCATGAATCTTGTAGGTAGAGAAGTCCTCATCTTCAAATACTGGCCTCATCCCCTTTCTCTCTATCTTCTTCTCTCTTTTCTTTTCATCCTTTTCATCCTCCTTTCCTAGCTAAGGTCTCTCTCCATCTATATCCAATCCATATACCAGCTCATCTATCACTGTCTCTATCTATCATCCCTATAACTATTCTTTCCTTGCTCTTGTCTGTCTTTCTTCATCAACCCCTTGTGACTTGACGTAACATAGCTGTATCTTTATCCTTGTTTCTCTTTGTGTAGAGCTGGTCTCTCATATCAAGTCTCCTATCCTCACTTTCCTCGTTCTTGGCTGGTTACCCATTCATCTTGGTGTAACCTCTCTCTCGTGTCTGAATACACACAACCCTCTTGTGTCTTCTCTTGTGTCCCTAGGTTCTCTTCATTTTTTCTTCTTCCTCTTCCACAAATTTCTCCTTACCCAACCCATCCACTCCTGACTTTGTAAGATCAACAGTCCTGCAACCCCAACTTCATCATCCCGGGGTATGACTCTCATCCGGATTTCGGAATCTGCCGCTGACTCTGCTTCTTGTCAGCACCAGGCCTATCATCATGGCTTCGAGCATTCTGGCCACTGCTGCGTTCCTGCTGCTGTCTGCCCCCAGACTGGCTACGGCTGCCACTATTCCTTCCGGTACCCGGGTTGTCTCGTCTCCCTTTGTCTTCAACGCCAGCGTCCCGACTCCCCCCGTCCCTCCCCCCACCACCCCCCCGCAGTACTGCGGAACCAAGCCCTACTATCCTGAAGAGTACTCATGCTACGGTGACTCGCAGCTGTGCCCTATCAGTGCCGGCACTCCGATGCATGCTTGCGGCCAGGAGTGCTACGATCCTGGAATGTACTACTGCGAGGGACCCCCCGATGCTGAGGGTGAGCCGTACCCCGGAGCTGCAGGCGGTCCTACCATTCTCCATCTCCTGCCCCGGGCTGAGCTTCCGTACCGGATGACTGTTGCTTCCAACGACGCTGCTCTGGACAAGCGCATTGTTCATGCTTGTGGCCAGAGCTTTGTGTTTGGCCACACCGCCATGACCTGCTCGTGGTGTATGGATACTCCTGGATATCCTTGTGCCAGCTTCCAGAACAACACGGTCTTTGCCGCAGAGGGCCGCATGGTAAGTATACTGTGCCTACACAGACAAGACTCGTTGATTGTTGTTGCTGTACGACGTAGTTCCGTGCTAACCTTATCATCCCTTCCTCTCATATCTCCAGGCCACTCATGTTGCCGGCGGACAGTTCTGGTACATCCACCCCGATACCGGAGCCCTCACCTACACCAGTGGTGGCAAGGCCAACGAGGCCATTGGACTGCAACTCGCGGGCAAGGGCGCCACGGCCTACGACAATGGTATGTTCAGCTCAACGGCTCCCGACCACCTGTGGTTTGCATGCCCGACCAATTCGAGCGGTATTCCCCAATCCCAGATGCCCCCGACCTATCTGCAGAAGATGCAGATCTTTTCCCCCGATACCCAGCGCCCGACCGGAGACTGCAAGCGGGTGAAGCTTGTCACGTCGAGAAGCATCCACGGCTACCAAGACGGTGCTTACAAGTACCAGTAAGGAGGACAGGAATGAAAAAAAAAAAAAAGAAAAGGAAGCAAGTCCACTGCCCGCCAAGAAAGGAGAGGAGAACTCTGGGCCCAGACAGGAGAGGTTGTTGTGTCCTCGGACCGCGATTATTATCATCGTTCTTCATCATGACTACTTAGCATAGATACCCTTTTGACCAAATACATTGACTCACCTTCTTTTTTCTTCTTCTTCTTTCTCCCCTTCGCTCAAGTTGACCTCGAGTATCACTGAATTGTCGTAGATGAAACCACCGATGGCTGAAAGTGACATAGTATGGGGATCGGGAGATGCAAACAGCGGCAAACAGATTCGGGACACACATGGAGGGATACACAGTCACTGGACAAGTCAAGCGTGGAACAGGGCCAAGAAACGAAGGCAGGTATATTAAAAAGAACAGAGAAGCCAGGTAGAATAGCTTCTTGAGTGGGGGTAGAAATTAAAGAGAACGGATGAAGTCTGATGGACGACACCAGGCGGAGACGAAGCCAGCATTTCGGTCAGATTTCTTTTTCATCTTCTTTCAAGATTGGATACATCAATTTACAGAGCAGCAACAATGGCCACGACACCGGCGATGGCAGCAGCGCCGAAGATGAGGCCGGTTTCCTGGGCAGCAGCGTTGGGCGAGGTGGTGGTAGCACCGGCATCCTTGGCCGTGGCAGCCGAGGAGGGCTTGGTAGTGCCGGTGACAGCAGGGGTGGTATTAGCCTCCTCGGTGCCGGTCTCGGTGGGCAGCGGGTCGGAGCCGGCGGTGGGGCTGTCGGCGCAGGCATTGGTGAGGGGGCTATCGGGGGTATCATCGACGAGGGAGGTGAAGTCCGCGCAGGCGGTGATGACCTTGTTGAGGTCGTCGGAGTGGTCGGACGACCACGACGCGACGTCGTCCAGCCACGAGCTGAGATCGTCCTGGAGCGAGGTGGGCAGCGGGGGCACGCTGCACGGGTCGGTGATGCTCATCTGAAACTCGACGATATCGGGCGGCGGGGTCGGCACGGACCCGAGGACGGTCAGGGCGTCGAGGCAGTCGGACGGGACCAGGCCGGCGAGTTCGGTGGGGAACTCGTCCTGGCGCACCTCCAGGTCGGCGGGCTGCCGCTGCTGCTGCTGCACGGCGTGGCGCTTGATGGCCGCCATGGGGAACTCGGCCACGACGGCGGTGGCCAGCAGGCCCGCGGTGAAGAGAGCGTGGGAGAGCATTGTGGGCGGGCTGGATGAAGGGGAGCAAAGCGAGTGTGGGAAGGGATTCGAAGCAGGGTATTCTTTGGAGTATGGGGACTGAGATTGAGAGGGAAAGAAGACTGACTTGGAAGCTTGGAGACCAAGAGAGGAAGAAGAGGAAGAAGGAGAGGGGGGAACAGAAGGTGGTCTGGAGAGGCAGAGAGATCGCCGGGTCTTTATATAGACGAAATGGGACGGCGAGGATGCCTGATCCAAAAGTTCTTGGAACACACGCCTGTCCAAGCATCAGCGGAGGAATACAAGGCACGAAGCGAACAGAGAGCGCGCCAGCCTAGCTCTTCTCTCCATGGTCCATGGGGGCCGCTAGGCCCAGTTGTCTCTTATTTCCACACAGGCCCCCGCCCCACACGCCCCCCCTGAAGCCTGGCAGGCAGATTCGCTGTGTTATGTCCGGAGGTGTGTGCCCTGGTGAAGAGGGGGGAGAGAGACAGGCCAGTCAGGGCAGGGCAGATAGTTTACCGAGAGAGGGAGAGAGAGAGACATCAGCCAAGACTGACTGGCGGAGGGATAGAGGTAGTGTTGTGGAGTAGAGTACTGTACTAAAATCGGACATGGCGGAGTGTTTCTCTCTCTAGTCTGGGCGGTGTTTGCCTGGACGCAGGGATATCAGAGTGGAAGACTGAATGTCCACGGGCCATTGAACGTCAATATTGGACCAGACGGGAGACGTGTGTTTTGCCGGAGAGATATACAGTACAGTACAGTCTATTTGCACATATTTTGAACGCATTGGGTGTTGAATTGAGACACATAGCTGCAAGGAGATACACGATGGAAAGGGGGAGAGAAGGAGAGGAGGGTAGAGACATACAGTACTGGACGTTCCATTTGCCTCCCGCCAACCTTAAATGGCCATACCACCTTCGTCTTAGGGGCTGCGGGCTTCCTCGGGGTATCTATGCAACGAAGGGGAAGAGGCTAAGCCATCCACGGTGGACAGACAGAGGGTGGGAGCAACAGGAAGCTGTCAAAACATGCACGAAGAATGTCTGGGCCAACACCGCTGATGTCTGGATTCTGTCACGGTGATGTTGCACCGCCGCCGCTAGCGATCCAGAAGAACAAAAAAGGCTTGAACTTGGAGGTGCTTCTTCGTGCTGGCGTATGCTCAGTGGGTTCCATGCAGTCTCTTCAGTGGGATGGACAAGAAGTTCGTGGTGGTGGTAGCTCTCTATGTCCGAGCGGCTGAGAACTACGCAGGAAAAGGGTTGCTTTGCGGATGTCTCCGATTGCGGCTGGGCTCATTTAACAATTTTTCTTCCTTTTCATCTCATCTGATGGCTCTCTCTCTCTCGCTCGTTGTCTCTTTCTCTCGCGTTTTGTGTCTCCGTTCTGCACGCCTCTTTGTTCCACAGACCAAGACATGCATGCCGCCACTTATGCAGTCCCCTCGTTTTTATCTGTTGTCCCTCTGCAGGTTCGATTCCAGAACACCCAGAAAAGTTAATACGCCTTGCCTTCACCCCGTAGACAGCTTGAGCTATTGTGCCTCTTTTCAGCTGGCGGACGGTTTGGAGTGGTCTGCGAGCCGCGGGAGGTCCAGAACTTGGATGGCAGACCTGGAATAGTGGCATTTCTTCTTCGCAAGCTGGAATTTTTTTTTTCGAGCTCCATCACTCTCTCTCTCTCTCTCTCGGTGACTTTTTCTTTTCTTCATTTCCGTGCGTTCCCGCCTCTTCTGCCCGTGACGCCCACGATATCTGTGAAAGTGCCCGAGAAGCGGCTGAACCTGAGGGAAGGGAGGCCGCGCGCCAATGATTCCGAGCGACGTGTTAATGACTGCCGAAATTGTGTGTGTGTGTGTGTGCTATGATCGGCAAACGATCACCTTTTTTTTTGTCTCCATTCGGCAAGGTCCATGTCCCCCGAAGCTTTCAAAGCAATGCCCAACATGTTCGGCGGTTGAATTAAACCCATCCCCTCTCCCCCGTGCGTATCTGAGATCATGGTGCTTGGGGGAGCGAGTCTCGACGGTGCCAAGAGGGACAGAGGCAGGCCAAGAGGCACCTCGACGCTTTTGGCAGTGTTTCTACTCTCTATGTCAAGCGAGAAGCGTTGGGCCAAGGCATCTTGCATTCTCTGTCACCTGTATTGACGACTTCTTGGTCCAAGACACTCGAAGAACCGAGGAGACCCTGAGACCACGGGAATAACACATCAAACACTCTCCCCAACGCCCATATCTTCCCACCCTGGGCGTGTGTGTGTGCCACATTCGAGCAGGGCACGCGTTTCCTGGATTTGGCTGGCTGGCCCAAGCAACACACACACACACACACACACACACACACACAATATCGTGTGTTGCCCGGTTTATACGTGAGTTCTTTTTCAGCCATGACTCCACGGCATGGATCCCGGCATCAACGCTCCCATGGCCAGGTCCCAGGGGAAAGAAATGAAAAGAAGGAACAAAAAACAAGATCCCAAAAAAGGATCGAAAAAAGGGAAAAAGAATACGCGAGAGGGGGTCGCTTGAATCGACCATCGGCCCGCTGCCAACATTTTGACTTCACTCTCAACCGAAGAAGCGTCGTTCGACGAGTGAATGATATGACACACACCCCATTTCTCTCCTTTTTCTCTCCGTTTTCTCTCTTTTTCTTCTTTCACTTGGGAACCCAGCACTTCTACATCCACCCGCTCCGTTTGGCTGTTCCGTACACATCATGCGCCGTTGGCTTGGGTAGATTAAAAAAAAAAAACTGCCCGAAGGGGCTGAGCTTGGTGCGGTTTAGCGAGTGCCACTAGCCGGTCTTTATTAGCAGAAATCACGTCCAGGGATCAATGTTCCAGTGTGCTGTTCGTTCATTCCCCCTCCCGGAGGCTTTTTCTGCCGAAGAAGAAGAGAAGACACGAGCCGGAAGCTCTGGAGGACGCCCCGGCCCAAACGCCGCTCAAAGTCTAGTCAACGAACGCCCGGCTTGCGTCTGTGTTAGTATAGTACGCAAGGAACCCTCATGGCCGGCCGTCCTGCTGCTGCTCTCTTCCTCCGGGCACTCGCTGGTGCTAGTTGATTATAGTTACATACAAACGCCAGCAGCAAGCCACAGCAGAACCTTACTCCCCAGATAAGCCTTTCAAGGTTCCCCCAAGCCGAATTAACCAGCTGCACAGTCACACAAGGGAAAAAGAGAAAAGAGAAAGGGAGGCCACCAAGGAATTTGGAACTAAACTAAACAAGAGAAGCCAAGTCGAAGTCATCCGACCAATCATTCCAGTGCGGCTAGCGAAGCTGCAGAACGTTATAAAAAATAAAAATAAAGATTGCCGTGTGGTTTGGGAATGGTGGCGCTCGCGCCCTCACCATCGTTAGGGTAAGGCTGATTTTCTTAATTTTCTTTTCTGTGTTTGAGGGGAGAGGTAATCTGCCATCCGGCGAGTCTAACTCTAACTTGAGAAACCTGAGAAGGTTCTTTTTCAAGACCCTCCCAAGACAGACACGCAGGCCCGGGCTGGAGAGGCCGGCCGTAATTCTCGGTTGGAATGGAAACTTCAGTCTGTGGGATGGAGTTTCTATCGGAGGCCTGCTTTGCCGGCTTTCCGGCAACAGGTATCAGACACAGTGCACCGGGGTATTGGGTATACGTCGTCGTGGTCTATTCCCGTGATCTCCTGCTTTATTCTGCCGAATTTGCCAGCACTGCAACTGGTCAGGGGAGGCGATGGTAACATCCGGAAGATTGTTTATGCGGAGACCAGCCTGTGTCCCTGCATGCTAGGACTAAAGAATGAACAGGTCAAAAAACCATCTCCCTCTCTCTCTCTCTCTGTCTCTCGCTTAGGTACTCTCACTCCACTACTCCAACGCCCTAACCGACTTAGCTCAACTGAGCGGGAGACGCGAAACGAGACCACTTCAATCGTCTGAGGAAATATGGTCACAAGGGACACTTATGGTTAATGCCTATTTTTATTTTATTTTCCTCTTTCATTTCAACCTGGAACGCGGCTGTGAGCTCCGTCCACGGAAAAGAATTAGGGGGCCCCCTAATAATTTCCGAGCTTTCGTCCTCGGCGAACGGGGAATCGCTAGAACCGCCTGTACCAACCTACCATTTAACCCCCGTGGTTCCCCCCTATAACAGAATCGCTGGGCTGCATGCCTACTCAAGCTTTCCAGCCCCGGATCCACCGCACTCGGGAAACTCATGTGCCCAGCTAGTTCTGACTCTTGTTGCTACTGCAAGGCATACTTTTTGTATCCTGTGCTTTGCTGGCTCTCTCTCCGCTGCCGGGCGGCCCGGGGCCGTAGCGTTACATCCAGAATCGGTCGTTCGGCCCACCCGGGGAATTTCCCTCCGCCCAGCCGGGATTTGGCCATCTCGGCCCCCGAAACACCACGTTCAGCATCATATTTTTGGGCGGCAGATTTCTTCATCGCTCAATCGCTGTGTTATACAATACTGCCTTAAATTCTAATCCAACAGACCGCTTCCACTAGAAATGATAGGATCAAAAATAAAGATAAAAATTGCCCACCCCTCTCAATACACACGCTTCGGCGTGGTCCTCCGTCTCCATTCGCCCGCGTACAACGTCACCAGCCACCCCAGCTCCGTCGACCCATCCTCACACGCCGAGTGGCTCGTCATGTATTTCTCATCCGACAGTACCCTCTCGACGTAGTCGCCCGCCTTCGCCCGATACACCACACGCCGCAGCGCATAGTGCACCGCCATGAGCCGCATCGACACCGGCTCCCGCCAGGGCTTGTCGAGACAGCCGAGCGGCTCGGTGCCGTCCCCAAGGCTCGGTCCACCGGCCTGGTGCGGCCCGGTAAACGGCGAGAACGATGCACACGGATCCAGGAAGTCACCAAACATGTCCCGGACCGCCGCGAGCTTCTCTGTCACTTCAGCCGTCAGTAGCATGGCGTTGCGCGGCCGGCAGATGTCGTACCCGCGGATCAGCCCCGGCACGCTCTCGTCAAACATGCCGAGAAGCTCCCATGCTGCCACTTTCGACGCGCTGGGCTTGAAGTCCGGCGCATACACCCGGCAGAGGTCTCGCGGCAGCATGCTGATGACCTGGACAGTGTTGTTCACGCGCGGCTCCATCTCGCTGCTTTCGACATCGTCCGGCGCTACATATCGGTGGCCGTCGCGAGCGGCACACGCCCGCCACAGGGCTTGAAGTCGGCAGTTTTCACATGTAAAGCTTTCCGGGTCGTATGGCGCCATGTTGCGGGGGATCTGGTATGGCTACTTCCGAACCCTGCCGCCAACGGCGCGCCCAGCCGAAACCACTGCAACATGTGCCATCGAAAGTCAGAATACACAAGCTGCAAGCCCAATCACTGGCGAGACCGAAGAAAAGGGAGGAAGCGTACGGGGGGCGTCTATGATACATACTTGGGAGATAGAAGTTGCCAAACAGGTTGTCCGCAAAATCACAGAACGGTTCCCGAAACTTGGCCAGCCACGCCTCATCCACCGTACCGACAGCAGCAGGGACAGGCTGTCCCTGCTCATCCTCCATCGGAATCCCCAAGGCTCTGAAGAAGGCCCGAAGATACGCTTCCTTGCCATGGGGGGTAAGTATGTGCTGGTATGTTAAGACAACCAGCCCCGCCCGCATCTGCGGCGCGCCGTGGAGGTAAATGTGGAATTTAAAGCCGATTATTAGGAACGGTAGGTGCCAAGAAGAACCTGGCTCCATGTGGCTCGTTCGGCTCGGTTCGGGCCCCGGTTCTGGCACGGCCTTGGAGAGATCCGCGTATCGAACAATCGAGGTGACTAGCCCCGGGTGACTCGCGCAGTGGGAGGCTTTGTTTTTATGGTCCATGGCGTCGAAAAAGATACATATGTAAGTATATTAGTATAGCAACAGTGTAGATGGTTGATGATAACGAATGACAAGCTGAATGCGAGGTATATACGGGAGGAGATTTAAAGCGAGAAGCCAATGTTGGAAAGGTTTATGCATCAGATAAGCATTTCATCGCTACTCTAGTGTCGGTGAGCATCGCTCCTTCCAGTTGAGAGATTCGATACAGTAACGACCCCGGTTGATCACGCGGGTGCATCTCGTGACACAAGATTCCTCCTTCACCAGCGACTCTACATGACACATTTCATTTCTCTTGATGACTGATCGATCATAATGAACCCGAAAGGACTGCATCATTAGAACCTCTCGACTTACACCACAAATCGATAAGTAAGTACCATAAACCCCGTGAACCACCCGTTCTTCGTGTCCAGTTATGTTCTTGTGGTATCAACCTGAAGCAACCATTTCCATCCCGAAGCCGAGAGACTCATCAGTTTCCCCTCGCCGATTTAGACCTTCGTGACCGCCGCCATCGGGCCGCCAGCTCCGGCCTGGACCATCGGCCATAATCTCAACGCCGGCGTCCATGGTCGACCGGGCCGCCGGGAGCGCCAGCGTCAGATCGCCGCAGTTCCACTCGCCAATCTTCATGACATTCGAGATGATGTGGCGGTGTTCACGCTTCTTGCCCTGATTGGGGTCCTTGCCGATCTTCAGCACCGCGTCGCCGCTGCGATACACGACGAAGAGGATGTCGAACACCTCGCCGATGGGCTTGTTGGAGTCGATGCGCAGCTCGGTGTCGCTGGCGTCGAGGAAGACGTGCCCACTCCATGGTGCGCATCATGGCGCGCGCGCGCGCTCGCTCGACAATGCCGCTGACCTCCTTGTAGCCGTGCGCGCCGCTGCCGTCCAACAGCCCTGTATATTTACAACGTTCGAGTCTCTCGGGGTCAACATGCTAACCTTGGCGTCACTCCACATGTATGATGGCATTGCCTGCCCTATCAAAGGCGCAGCTATCCTGGATCCATGCGGAATGAGGGACAAGACTGTGGCACGGCTAGTCCTAGCCAGTGATGCACAAAGCAGCCCTTTGGAGCTCGTGTCCTCTCTACTCCTCCCCCCCACCAACCCATGAACATGTTACGCGGAGCCAGCGTCACCAGAGCACATTCCAGCACACCCAAACCACAAAGAGAGCATCTGGAACAGTATCGCTGATTATGATCCGCACAGCACCTCGTCCCGCGAGGGGCTGGCGGCACTACCAGCTCTCAGATCCAACCCGGCAGCCAGGGGGGGCAGGAAGAATCTGGAATCTCTTCCGCTTGGGTAATTGGTGGGAGGTGACGAAGAATCATTTTGCTGGCAGGGCAAAATGCGGGTTTCCCCCACGCTTTCTGTGGCTATTGCTATCTTGGACTGCCTCGAGTGACACGTCCGCCGTTCAGGCCCTGTTCTGCTCCGCTGCGCCGTGCCCCTTCGGCTCTGTTCGGCCGTCAGCGATGGCACGGACCAGCCACACTTACACGAGCAAAAACAAAAACTGCAGGGTTCTCTTCCTCCATATGACTACTTGTGGCCTTTTTCCCCAAGCAGACATTTCATAAGGTATCAACTCCGCCCACACTGCATCTTCGGAGCTGGAGGGAACCTACCGTGACATTGACGATGGGACACGGTGGGAAGTGCCGGGATGTGATTCCTACAGGTCCAATACGCCGATGTCATCACTTCACAGCTCCCCAGAAGCTCAGACCCTTGCCCAGAAAACCTCCCCAGAACGGCATAGCGAACCACCAAGCTCAGAACCTATGGCAGGTTTTAGGGCTGGCTGGTTGGGAGGGGTGCCGCGCCAGATGATTCCACTGGCGGCTGACAGATGATTCCAGCGTGCATGCATAGCACGGTGATTCAACATCCGACTGGGTGCGTGCAGCTCACCTGCCTAGCCTATGAAAGCAACGGCCGGCCTGATCGGCCTTCGTTATGATAACCATGTCGCATGTCCGAACTTGGTAGGTATGCCTATCGGTATGCCTATCCATCCATCCCATTGGTCTAGACCTGCCCACGATCAGCCTTACTTTCGTTGCCGGCCCCCAGTTTCTTCTCTGGTCAAGATGAGCGCGGGGGATCGGAGCTGCCACGGCTTGCCGTCCGGTCATCCATCACCATTCACGATTCGGGCATTTTCTTAGGTTTATGCTGCTTCTTCAATTTCAAAGAAAATTGTTCAACACCCTTCGATTTCCTCAATCCCTCTACTCATCCGATCTCGCATCGCATCAGCCAGTATGGTCTCCTTCACGTGTCCGACTTGCGCCGCGATACAAAAGTCTCAGAGCTCTGCGTTTGCTCATGCACGAAAAGCCAAACACAAACTCCAATGCAGTGTATGCGACTGTATTCTCAACAGCCTGAGAGAATTCCACCAGCACCGGGTCGATGTGCATGGCTTCCTATGTTGCCACCTGAACAAGTGCGGGCAATCTTTCCAAGATGATCACATGCTATTTCAGGTACCGGCGTCTTTTTCCGAACTCTTGAATATTTCTGCTCCGAGTCACTTACTTACCCACGTCTACCGGTTTAGCACCTCCAAGGCCGCGCCCACATCCGCCGAACCTTCCCCTGTTGCTTCTGCCCCCGGGTCTTCGTGACCGCCACCGGCGCAGCCCACCACCACGAGCAAGGCGGATGCAAAGTCGTGCGGCAGACCCCGGAGCTGGTCTACCAAGCCCTGTGCCGGCGGGACCCGCACGGCGTCCTCACGAAGCCCGGAGTTCCGCCCGGGTGCACCACTCCGCAAAACACTGCCTCCATCACCATGTGGTACCACTGCCCCGGCCGGGACTGCGCGGCGGAGTTCTCGCTTCTCGGGGCGCTTATCAACCACATGGAAAGCGGTGCGTGTGGGTGTATGGGGTTCGGGGAGGTTCAGGCGTATTTCTTTGCTGTTCTTAACGACGGGGTTGTTCTCAAGGTGGAAGAGGAAGAGTCACTGGATGAGTGAGGAACCTATTACCAGATTCCCCGGATTCAAGGAGATATATCACTCGACAGATACATTACTGTAGATAGCTCACAGTTAATTCCCTGCCTCTAATAGACAAGGATGTAGCCTACAGAACGGCAGGTGGAATTTCCGGGCTATTGGTCGTCCCTGCCACCTCGGAACCAGGTCCTTCCCCAAATTGTAAATCCCGGTCACGGTGTCTTGTCTCGAGCTCTCATCCACGTTTCACCCATGCCCTAGTTCCTTCCTTATCTTGGAAAGCTTTCCCTCATATAAATCTTCAGCAGGTCTTCTGCTTCAAAGCTCAAACTCTCCCATCTTTTTCTCTTTTCTCTTTTCTCTTTTCTCTTTTTTCCCCCCATCTATTCAGTTCAAAAGATATCTTCCGCTCTTCCACTCCACTCATCAACATGGCATACGACTGCCCGACTTGTTACCGGGCGTTCAACTCGATCCGTTCCAGAGACCAGCATATTGATGCTCGGGATCACTGGCTTGAGTGCGGCTTTTGCGATGAGTCCATCTACTATGACCTGCAGACCCTGGAAGAACATGAGAAAGAGATTCATCTCTTCTGTTCGGACTGTGGCCGGTCTTTCCAGACTCGGAACGGGATCAATCAGGTACGTGTGGATCCTGCTCAGATGGCCTGCTCTGAATCCCGCCGGAATCTGTCAGTTGACCGGCCGTGGCTTGCAGCATCTCAACAGCGGAAAGCACAGACCGCAAACGGCAGCGTGCCCGTTCTGCCGCGGCACGTGGACCACGGCCAGCGGCGTGACCCACCACCTTGAACGCGGAGCCTGTCCGGCCGCCCCACTCGACCGCATGAAGATGTTCGAGGCCGTGCGGCGCCGGGACCCGTCCGGGGCTCTCACCAACAACCTTCTCGAGTGGCACGATACCAACTACGAAGCCAGCAACAAGTCTTGGAACAGCCAGCTGCAAGCCTACCAGTGTTATCTGTGCAACAAGACCTTCGGCGCGCTCAACAGTCTCAACAGCCACCTCAACTCGCCGGTGCACCAGCAAAACCTCTATCACTGCCCGAATAGCCGGCAGTGCAGCCGGCAGTTCACCACCCTTGCTGCGCTTATCAACCACCTGGAGAGCGAGTCGTGCCAGTTTATGCGGTTCCAGGCCGTTCAGGACCGATTCCACAATCTGGTTGATCCGAATCGCCGACTTGCATTCTAGATGGTCACAGATGTTTGTATGAGTATAATTTCCGAGTATGAGCTATTCATGGGTGGAATGGGACTGAATTTCTATGTCAATTCGATGCGCCCTCACGACAGAGACGGAGAGACCCTCCCGACGAGGAAGGCCTACAGCCATAATCTCTGCACGTCCCAGTGCTATATGTGCAGCGATGCGTTCAGGTCGATCTACGATCTCATCTGCCATATGTCCTCCAAGGTGCACCATCAGTTAGAGTACCACTGTCAGAATAGCCTGCATTGCAGCAAGCAGTCTGAACAACTCCGGAACTGATCGGCCACCTTGAGGATGAGGCCTGTGAATCCTGCAGTTGGTCCTGTCAGATCTTTGATCCTGCTTGTAGACGTCAATAGGGGGGAAGGCGTGACTCCGTAGGTATGCTCTTTATATACGTCCATGGGCCACCACCATCAGTTCACTACTACGAGTGGCTTGTTCCATCCTGGCCACGAGAACTCAAAATCACCTCCGGTCTTGCTATCCGGCCCCCTCTCGTCTTTCTTTTAGTTTTGCTCCTTGTTGTCCCCGGGCCATTGTCTTTTGAAAGTATTTCTTTTCCTTTCTGTTTCTTTATTCCTTCTTCCTCCTCTTCTTTTTCTTCCTCCTACATCTCCCTGTACCTACACTCGAAGCTCAAAGGTTCCTTTCCCCCC